>CM077188.1:4145516-4165516 GCA_039654105.1 Coreius guichenoti | reverse complement strand
CAGGGGCTGAGGGAACATAAGTCAGGGTATTGTGTACAAGCAGCTGGGAAATCTTGGGCAAGCAGGCCGGCCACGGCAAGATTACAAATGACCAGCAACAGTAAAATGTACAAAAAAGCGCCCATAGGCACCTCTCAGAAAAGTGCAAGGCTCTCCATTTATTTACCAACTCCAGGCGTTCACAGAGCCTTACGTCACAATCCATCAGTCAGATCGCTTCATTCAGTACAATGTCGGCTACCCACCGAGTGCCCTAAGGTAAGCTGAAAGAAAGAAACTTTATTATACACACTGTTTTCTTTTTCAGTTTCTTCTTTCTATCCCCAAAACTTCTCTGCTGACTCAGTATCTATAAACGCACTGTGTTAATTCGCAAGGGCTGCACATTTTTTCCATTAGCGTGACTTTGACCGGGGCTGAAGTATGGAAAAAGTTTGGCTAGAAACTTCTCTCGGTAGGTGTAGAGCCAGGACATGTCGTCGGCATTGTAGAAAACCAGCAAACCTTTGGGGTAGTCCAAGTAGACGCCCACTTTCTCGAGCTTGCTCTTTACGTTGAGGCGCGTCCAGGGCTCGGTGCAAGCGCTGTATTGGTTACCGTCATGCATGACGATGCAGTAGAAGCCTCGGCTGGGTTGGATCTGAATGCTGCCCTTGCGGTTCACCGTCTCATTGGCCACGCCGATCATCCACTGGGTTTTCTCGGACACCATCACTTCCCAATAGTGGACGCCCCCGGAGAAGCCCTCGGCGCCCAGCACGGACACCTCGACGTCGAAGCGGCGCGGCGAATCCTGAAGAGGCTGTGGGTGCAGGTTCCCGTATGCGACGATGGTGCAGTCGTCCGATAATATGAGCCGCTGGTGAGCAGTGATGGGGTCCATGGTTAAAGCAGCAGGCACTGTGAACATAAGGATAGAGGAAATGAAAATCACTGCATCCAGTAGGCTTGTTAAGACTGTAAAAGTTACAGCAGGTAATATAAAAATAAATATGCAACAAAATAAAATAAAAATAAAAAAAATAAAAAAGATAAATACATAAAAAAGGAATAAGTAAATAAACTAATAGAAAAACTATGAAAATAAATGAATAAATAAATAAATGAATATAAAAGATAAATACATTAAATATAAAAGGTAAATACATAAACAATAATAAGTTAAGAGAAACTAAAAATGAATAAATATAAATGAATAAAAATAAATGAAAATAAATATAATTGAAATAAAAATAAATACAAAAATAAATAAATAAATACAAATAAAATAAATATAATAAATAAAAAATAGGAATAACTAAATACAAAACTAATAAAAAACTAAAATAAATGAATATAAAAAATATAAAAGATAAAAACATAAAAAATAGAAATAAGTAAATAAAAACTAAAAATGAATAAAAATTAGGAATATAAATATAAATACAAAAATAAATAAATACATATAAAATAAATATAATAAATAAAAACCTAATAGAAAAACTAAAATAAATAAATGAATGAATATAAAATATAAAAAATATAAAAGATGAATACATAAAAAATAGAAATAAGTAAATAAAAAAATAAGAAACTAAAAATGAATAAAAATTAAAATAAGTGAATAAAAACAAGTGAAAAGTTCTTGGTCTTTTATGTATTGTATGGTTTTCCTAAAGAGGCTTTCCTAGGAGTGTAGAAAGATGTGCAAGACTGCTTTGCCTTTGGGCATCCATGTGGGCATTCGTTAGCGCATGTGCTCACACTTTGTGGGCTGTTACTCAAGCATCCTGTTCAACCTCTTCATCATTTTTTCTCTCTCTCTTCCATACTTATCAAAGAGGTTCAAAAAGGCTAAATGAGCAGCTGGAAATGGGTGGTATGGGAGGTCATTCTTGTCAATAAAAAAGCGCTGACACAATCACTACCTGAGCTGGTGGAATAATACTCCTCTGAAACACAAACACACTCCCTCTAATTCATTATCGTCAGGTCATTTTAAAGTGTACGCTCCTTTGTGTGCAAACACTTTCAGATGCATCCAGCAAACAGAATAAGCGTACAGGGCAGGAGCAAAACTGACTGAGTTTTGCAGTACTGGCCATAGTTTTAGCACTTCTGACAGACATTGAGTACTTTGTTGAAGAAGGATAAATAAACCCCCATCCATCAACCGCTGCCTGGCAAAAGTAATGCCTGCAGCAGACAGTCTGCAGTGCCCATTATGGTGCCAGCTTGCTGTGGGTTCAATGGCAGGCAAGTGTGCCAATGGAATGGACTGAGAGAAGAGCAAACCCTGGAAAAAGAACAAGCTTCCTGCATACAGACAAAAATGGACACATGCCACTTAGTGAAAAGAGTCCAAACTAGCTTGGACCTGAAAAAGAAACCCGAGCCAAGCAGTTGCAACACATTACGATATGCAGGACGCCAAGATATAATTCTGCAAAGTCGAGCTATCATGAACTATACATCAAGATTATAAAACATAATGAGGAAATATGGGGAGAAAATGAAGCTGAGAGAATCTTGGGTAAAGAATGCTTATCTGAAGCAATCACTTATCAGGCACGTTGTGCATTCTTTTGCATTACACACACCACTGAAAAAACTCTGCATGTGCATTTTTAGGGTTCATATGAAATTAGGCTGGAAACTTCTGCTGGCTTGTTTTCCTGCGGTCCATAGATAGGCATGCCTGCCAGAGAGGAAGAGTGAAATTTCCTAAATATTTTCATCTTGGCTATTTAAAACCTTCACCACAAACGGCAGAGCCAGAAGCCAGTCCAGAGGATAGAATGTCGACATTTCCACTCTTTGACATTGGCAGTTTGCGCTTCAGGTAACCTATAAATAATTTAACCTCTGTCGCCTTGCTTTCGATCCGTCTCTGCCTCTCTCTCTCTCTCTCTCTCTCTCACTCTCTCACTCTCTCTCTCTCTCTCTCTCTCTCTCTCTCTCTCTCTCTCTCTCTCTCTCACTCTCTCTCACTCTCTCTCACTCTCTCTCACTCTCTCTCACTCTCTCTCTCTCTCTCTGAGTCATGCAAACAAAAAGCACCAGTAACAGGCTTTGGATGAAAGTGGCACAAAATATTGCTGTTCAAGTTCGGAGGAAAAACAAATAAGGATTAGAGCCAGACCGATTTATCGGCCTATATGAGCCTGTCGCAGATATATCGGTATCGGCGTATATGCCACCAATATAAACGCGCCCACGCGTTCACGCGTCTCACACCGCGCGAATATTCACACAAAATTATGTCAAAATGCCGGTCTTGTCGAGTATCATCGTAAACATAGTCGGTTATGTCTTAAGTGAACGTAAACATGAAATTTGCCAGTCACCACCAGCGTTTTTGGTCATTTTCACAAGTTTCATGGCCCACAGAATATCTTGTATGAATATCTGAACATGTAACATATCAAAAGAAAGAACAGACCCTCGGTTTTATTCTAGTTTCATGCATTGTTTTTTTTATAAACACTTGAATGTAAGTTTCATGAAAAAAGCAACATTTTGAGAAAAAAGCTGAGAAAATCGCGGAGATCAAAACACAGATGGAGTCCATCAACACCCCCAAAGCTTCACAGTCCTATAGCTGTTTATATGCTTATATGCTGTTTAATGTTGATGATCGTGTTATTTTACATAAGCATCTGCTTATAAGAGATCGCTCATTCCCAAGTATAGGTCTCTGCGGGATAGTAATAGGAGTTAATAGATCAGTGGGCGAGGCCATAAACAGAGGGGCGTTTTTCACTGTGTTACCTGATTTGCCCACGTCACAGTGTGGGTAGGGTTTAGGGGATCATTTTCATTGCATGGTTTATAAACACCCATCAGTTTGAAAACACCCACAAATTTAGAAATGCCCACTTTTGTTCCGCAGAGACCCCATACTCCTCATTCCTGCCTCTCCTTCGCCTGTGTTTTGATCAGATTCTGTACTTGTTCAGGAGATGTGTAATAGCGCCCCCTACCGTATAACAGTGAAAACACGGAAAAATCTCGTCAATGGCATCGGTATCGGCCCCCAAAAACCCATATCGGTCGGGCTCTAATAAGGATATTGGAAATAAATTAAAAAAACGCCACGCCAGTACAGAATAAAAGGCGGCGAGTGCAGCAGTGTGGAAGGGAGGATTTGAACTGGATTTGTTTCATGTGACAGGCTGAGTGTCGGCCCTTGCCTATTTCTGTCGGTGTAAAAGACATTGGACAATTGATTGAGAGAGCGAGATATTCCCTGCTGTGTTATTTTAAATAATGCTCTGCCTCAGGTGGGTACTGAAGGGGAATACAGATGGAGGAGGCCTTCAGCGCTTCTCGTCGCAGCTATTAAAATGGACCACTCGTACAGAGCTCAATCAAACGCACATTATCTCATTCACAGGGATGTAAACATGCAGGTTGTGTTTGTGTTAATTAGATCATCTCTAATTGGATGCACTAACAAATACACAATGATAAGTATTAGATCATTGGACATAATTACTATATTAATGTACTATAGATGCACAAATAACAACAGGCAATTCAATGTGATTGATAACTGGATGCAATTTCTTTCTAAACAAAATGAGAGGAGTGCTTGAAACTCGCTGCCACAATGCTAGGTTGTTGCTATTCGGTTGTTTCTAGGTAGTTCCTAGGTGGTTACTTCAGTCCCTGGTCAAAAGTTTCAATGATTTTCTGGTCTCTAGATTCGGGCTCTTCCTGCAATGCAAGTCGATGGGATTTTTTTGACCTGTCTATGTGTAAAAAAAAAAAACGAATCGAAAATTAGAAATTTTGCCTTGGCAAATAGTTGAATCACTAAAATTACTAACTGGAAATAAAAACTAAGCGAATAAAAAATAAAATAATTACATTAAATTAAAAATTAAAAATTAATTAAAAAAATATTACTAACTGGAAATAAAAACTAAACTAAATGAATAAAAATAAAATAAAATAAAATAAACAATATTATAGAATAAAAAAAATGAAATAAACTAATTTAAAAAATAGTAATATTTAAAAAAAGAAAAACTACTAAAAATGACAAACTAAAAAAAATCTAATTAAAGCTGAAAATATTAAAGCTAATTCAAAAAAAAAAAAAAAAAAATTGAATATTAGACATTTTGCCTTGGCAAATAGTTGAATCACTAAAATTAGTAACTGGAAATAAAAACTAAGCGAATAAAAAATAAAATGAAATAAATAATATAAAATAAAAAAAATGAAATAAATTAAACTTAAAAAAATATTACTAACTGGAAATAAAAACAAAGTAAATGAATAAAAATAAAATAAAACTGTAATATAGAATAAAATAAAAAATAAATTAATTTAAAAAAAGAAACTACTAAAAATTACAAACAGCAAAATTACAAAATCAAATTAAAGCTGAAAATATAAAAGCTAATTCAAAATACATTAAAATACTATAATAAATAGTATATAAATAATACTAATATAACACTGGTCTGATCTCATAGAAAAGTAATAATATACCTCTCCGGCAATTATGCATCATTCATGTCTGTAGCACAAACAGTGCTGGGTTTGTTTAAATTAGTCAGGCCAAGTGCATACAAGACAGAAGCTAATTGCCCTGTGTAAATTTAAAAGTTTCTTGTATGAAATCAAGCGACCATAATCTTGACCCGTATAGTCTACAATTAGTGATGTAAAATGAGCTCCAACATGACAGCAAATAAGATTGAAATTAGTGTCTGCACTCAATAGAAAGGGCAATTAGCTTCCGTCCTCTAGCGTGCGCTTGGCTGAACCTCGAATACATGTAACAGTAATGGTGACGCATGCCTTAGGCAAATGCCGCAAAATGGATTTTTCACTGTTCTAAACGTTTATGCCTGGAATATAAGCACATGATAATGTTAGCATTCAGCTTGAGATGCTGGGAAGAATTTGCTCAACACAAACAAACATACTAGATCAAGGTTTACCAAACAGGATTCACAAGGGAATCTCATAAACCCCTCACAGTTCCTTCATAAACCCTGTTTGGGAAACCTTGATCTAGTATTTTCGTGCAGATTATCGAATGCTCATGTGCTTAAATTCCAGATATAAGCATTCAGAACAGTGAAAAATGTAATTTCCTGTATTTGCAGTCAATAATGACACATAGTATGCACAATACCACTATTTAAAACTTTAGTTATGGAGTATTACCTGGTGATATATCCAGAAAAAGAGACTTCCAGATTGTATATTGTAGGGGCCCCATGTATTTGGATGTCGGAAAGTCTTCATAGGTGAGGTTCGTTTCATGGATCTTTCCCTTTATTCTGTGGAGACACAGGACAACAACTGCATTACTCAAATTCAACACTGGCAACCCACCAAAACCCAAGCAACCGATTCTTCCTCAATGGCTAGATCCTGTTTCCAAACACTCATTTTCAAATCGTACCGTGTTTTCTACATAGCTGTTTCGCCCCTGCAAAGTCAAACAGCTCAAATTTGCCGTTGGGAATGAGGTCAATCTGGGCAACAATGCAGATCACTCTCATTAGTTCAACCCCAACATTAATCATGCTATTCCTTTCCCATATGGCTAACTCATTACCATGAACAACAACTGCTACACACCCATTTAGAAATGCGGTTCTCTCATAATGGCTTGAATTTACGTACATATTTGATTATCTCTCAACCCCCTAACTATCCTTTACCTAGTCTGTTCTGCAGACTAGTCTCTCTTCTGTGACATACAGCAAAGGGCAATGGTCACATACATAAGTCAAATAACCTGACTTGCCTTGGTAGCTTCCACCAGCAATACCCTCCACGAATCACTTGCTCCCTGACCAGCAGTTATAAGAAAAAAGACAAAACGTTTTAGACCAGAGAATCTCAAACTACCATATAAAACACCCTCAACATACGCTCATCCACTCATCTCCGAGTCACACCGCATCCTTAGTACCTGTCTGACGTCAGGGCTATTCCTTCCAAGAATTCGTGACGGCTGGTCTCGCTGAGTCTCTCCTGAAGGATCTGGATCCCTTCCTTGACGTCACGGAGCTGCTGGCTGTAGCGCTGGATCTTGTGCTCGATATCAGAGAGCGTGCGTGCCGTATCCGCCTCCAGTTCCTCCAGCATGCTCTTCTGCCGCTCGCGCAGGAAGCGGTGCAGTCGCTCAAATGCATCGCCGATTGTGGCGCGAAGGCTCTTCGCTGATGACTATAAAGTAGAGAAGACTTTTGTTAGGCAAGACTTTGTTCAGTTAAATGGTACACACAATCTCAAATAACAACCCTTCACTACCCACTGTGCATACACTAATTGAGATGTCAATCAAGCATGTTTGTTTTACTCTAGGGCAAATAGGTGCATAAGAAAATCCGGTAACACTTTATTTTACACTCTCCTTGTTACATATGTTACATGTATTTACCATAGTATTAACAGTAAATTATGCATAATTACATGCAACTAACCAAATTCTAATCCTACTCTAACCCTATAGAAAGTACATGATGTTAATTAATATTACTCACTGTAACAATGACACCTTAAAATAAAGTGTAACCGAAAATCCTTCAAAACTTCATAAATTTACCTGAAGATATATACACTACTGTTCAAAAAAATTTTTTTTAAAGAAATTAATTTTATTTAGCAAGGATGCATGAAATTAATCAAAAGTGACAGTCAAGACATTTATTATTGTATTATGTTCCAAAAACATTATTTTTGTTCTTTTGAACTTTCTCTTCATCAAAGAATCCTCATAAAAACATTGATGCATAGTCATTCATCAATATATATTTATAAGATTGATATTTTTGATCAAATAAATGCAGCCTTGGTGAAAGTATCCATTTCTATACTTCAAAAAAATCTTACTGACCACAAACTTTTAAATGGCAGAATACAACTGTTTTTTTTGTTCAATCTCATGATTACAAAAACTTGTCATCAAAAAAATTATTTACATAATTGGAACAAGCTGACAGTTAATTTGCCTACAGTAGAGTACATTCTGAGTCAACAGTTTTTATTAAATCATTTTAAGCAACTTCATGCAAGCATTAAAGGCTAAAATAACTAATCATTTATTTAGTAATGTGTCTAAATAAAGTAAACTTGCATCAAGTTAAATTTGACCATCAAATCTAAAATGTAATGTAAAGATAATGGTATGTGCAGTCTGAGAAGTTTAAAAATGGTGGTCTCGGTAGTCTTTAGCCGCGTTTCCACCGCAGGAACTTTCCCTAGGAACTAGGGACTTTGGGGTGGTACTCAGTGCTTCGCACCGCAGGGACCAGGGTCTAAATGAAGTTCTGGGTAAAGATTTCCCCCTCAGAAAGTCCCTGCTATTTCAACCACCATTTTTAGTCTGTTGCGGTGCATGCAGTAAGAGTTTGCTATTCGAATCAACAATGGAGTTTAAAAAATATGACTGATGGACCGACAACGAGGTTCAGGCTTTATTAAGCTTATATGCGGAGGACGAAACCCAGCGGGAACTGGAAAGTCATGCGCAGTCCTACGTCACTGGACTAATCTTCACGGTACTTTAGACCGCGATAGAAAGGCAGACAGCAACAGGTCTGGGGGGAAAAAAGTTCCTGGGACAAATCGTTCCAGTTAATTTCGGTGGAAATGGGGCTTATGACAACCTACACCGGGAGAAGATGTTTTAAAAAAAAAAAAAAAAAACACTGTCCTAACCAGGCATGACATGACAATTTTCAAGCATCCATTAATTTGTGTCTAGAAATAAAATACAGCTTGAAGTGGCAAAACCACAGACAAACAACCTATTTGATGTTTAAACTCGAGTGGGAACTGAAACTACAGAGCTGCCCGTGACGAGGAAAAAGAAAATGTAGTGACCTGGAAAAAACGTCTAAGTTGAGATAAAACACAGAAGAGATGTAAGAGACTTGTCTGGTTAGAACACAGCAAAAAGCATGTAGTTTCAATAACCATACTTGTATGTAATGTCCCGATATTCATATTAAATCATTTATTTTTTATATGTATATGAAAATAAAATTGACGATATTATATTGAAATTATTTGATAATTATACATGCATTTATTTTATATATTATCATTATCATTATTTCTGCATAGGCTCAGTGAGACGTAATGGACTATGAAGCAAGTGGAAACTGCCTCATAAGAATGCATCACTAGAGAGGGCACACGGTCTAATAGTCACTGGAAATGGCATTAGGTTGCTCCTCCCTCAATCTCCAGGGTTATTGTAGGACAGCCAACATGATTACACATTCAGACGAGCAGATGAGCAACGATCTAAAAGCAGAGGGGTCGATGCAGAACGTAAAAGAGAATTGTAAAATTAGTTAATAAACTTCGTCATTGACCGTGAAGAAGGAAAAAACAAAAAAAAGTCAAAGAGAGATAAAACGAGATGTTTGAGGAAGCCAGTCATCTCCATTAAAGCGTAAAGAACATCATGTACCGTCGACGGATCAAAGATCTAAAACCTCAAGGTCGAATCAATGCAGGACAGAAGCCGTTCCCCTGATGCCCGTCCATACAAACAAGGCAAGCTCAGAAACGTACTATATTTACATTTCTTTCTTCGCCTATAATAAGAACGGGAAAAAACAGACTTCACCGATTACAAGATTACTCCTACTAACAAATAAAATAAAGGACTTGTTCCACTTCTGTTTTTCCAAAGGGAAATGTGATTTCCTTGCCAACAGGAAGATGAAATCCTATTAAGATCACGTCTCGCTCTGGCGTCATTTGCATCGGCTGAGTCAGCCCACCTGGTGTCGCCTGATGGATGATGGGACTTAGTGATGCTGAAGTGGTGTTGGTCTCTTGATACCATTCTCCCCATGGGCTGCGCTGTCTCGAATGGGCTCTATTTAAAGCCAGTAAACACGTCCCATGAGCCTAGCATGACTCGGCCTCCGAGCAGCCTGCTCGCTACGACATCTGCTAATCAGACACATCTTTCCTTAGGGTCTTCCATTCAGATTCAACATCGGCACTTCAGACGAGAGAGTCTGTCAGCAAGTCTGCTGCTGAGATAAATCTAGAGCATGCTAGCGGGGAGGTGGCAACAAGTTAAAAATGAACTAGAGGTATCACTGACATGAGTTACATGCTAAAGTAAAATTTTTAGGATAAGAGGTTTGAACGTTTTTTTGAAAGAAATTAATACTTTTATTCAGCAAGGATTCATTAAAGGGGTCATGAACTGCATTGTTTTGTTTTTTTATAACGTTTCCTGGGGTGCACTTATAATGTTAGTATGATTTTTACATCAAAAAATTGCCATAATTTAGAAATAAAAGTAATTTTTCCTACCCTGATTTTAGCCTCTGATTTGAACACTCTGTTTGAAGGGGCGTGTCTGCTGTGAGACTTCAGTGTAAACGCCCACTGCTGTGATTGGCTGCTGTGAGACTTCAGTGTAAACGCCCACTGCTGTGATTGGCTGACATCTTTGCATATGAAATAGCTGAGTATTATATGTGGAACTCTCTCGAAAACTTTTAGCACGTTTTTACTATTACAGCTCTCAAGGTTAACTAATCATGAAAAGTGTTGATTATAGCATTATATTTAGATCTATAGCATTATATTAGATCGTGGCATGAAAGGTTGCCGTGATGAGCATTGTAGCCGATCACAGACATGTTGAGTGCATAAATGCAGCGATCTCGTCATTGCAACTCGATTTCGGCACACTAACGAATGCTTTCATCATAACTAACAGTGCAAACACTATGTAAATAAGAGATTTGTTGATTATAACCAAAGACAAAAGGGACTTTGTTATAACAGGAGTTTTGGCGTGAGTCCAGAACTCAGTCACTGATAAACTCGGGTTCTTTGATTGACAGATCGCGTTCTATATATAATTTAATCACAGTTTAAATAACAGATTATTGTCATCCTACTAAGAGAAACAATGTGAAGTTGAGCGTTTAGTCACTGGTTTGATTTACTGACACATAGACAAAGAACATCTGACTGTACATGAATCATATCAGAAAAAACTGGTCCCAGATCAGGCATTAGAATTAACACGGTTACTTACATGTTGTCGCATTACTGTCGAGTCCATATCGTAAAAGTCTTTTTGCAAAGCTTGTGCCGAAACTGCTACTGATTTACCAAAGAATCCACAGTGAAATGTACCAAACAAATAAATAATGCTCAACTGAGACATTCACATTTGTTGAAAATAAATAAGCACATTCCTAGCATTAGCATGTTATTTTTAGTCCAGTGATCCTGTATCTCTCTTCTCTCCTCGTCATCTCACTAACACGCCAGTGGGCGGGGCCAAAGTTGCAATGATGAAGCAGGTGTTGGTTTTCTTCTGCAGAGGCGGTCTTTCACCGATTTATGGCATCATAGATAGGCACATTCCACAACGAGTCATTATCTGGGCTTGGTTACAATAAAAGCTGTTTTTGGACTAACAAGGAAGTTTTCAGTTCTGAAACTTACAGGATATTCTTATAGTATGATAACCTTTTACATGTCAAAAGCTCAAGGAAAATGTGATTTCTCAGTTCAAGACCCCTTTAAATTGATCAAAAGGTGACAGTAAAAACATTTATAAATGTTACAACAAAATTTTTTTAATTTCAAATAAATGCGGTTCTTTTGCTTTCCCCAAAAATATTTAGCAGCACAACTGTTTTCAACATTGATAATATCTGAAGGATCATGGCTGTGGAAAATTCAGCTTTCATCACAGGTAATATATTTTGAAATATATTCACATAGAAAACAGTCATTTTAAATTGTAATATTTCACAAAATGACTGCTTTTACTGTATTTTTAATCAAATAATAGACTTGGTGAGCATAAGAAACTTCTTTCAAAAACATTTAAAAAAAAAAATCCTCAACCCCAAATGTTTGAACAGTAGTGTATGAGCAAGAATTATAATAATAGTGATGCTTGCATTAGTACCACTGATATGATAAAGTAAAACAAGATCAAAGGTCTAACACAGCATTGAACTAGCCAGGTGTTTAGGAGTTAAAAGTAAGCCCAGTTTGTTGTCATTTAGAAGCCATGAGCCCACTTTATTACTGTATTCAGTTTACTCCATAAATCTACTTCTCAAAAGGCTGTGCTGTGGCATCTCTCTTGAGACAGCGAATGTAAAATAACCTGCCGTCCTCTTATCTCTACAGGAGAGTCTGGGCTGCATGAGGCATTTTGCATTGATGGTCCTGAATGTCAATGTCAAGCGTCTGGCTCTTCATAAGCATCTTAAATCACTGCATCAATAAATCCAGACAGGATACCACTGGCTGGTCAATGTAATATTTACATTTTCCTGGGAAAGAACTGAAAGATACTTTCAAGATAAATATGCAATCTGTAAGATCAATGAGACGAAAACTTGGTCTGCTTCCAGAAAATGCAATCACAGGGATACAAGTAGTTTAAATCGATTTAAGAGACTACAAGGAATTTGTTCTTTGAAAATTCAGCATGTAACAGGGTCTGCAAACCATTTTACCTTCGTAATATAAATCCGGTGAAACAGGATATTCAACAGAAAGAATACTTGATTTTTGTGCATTAGGAACAGAGCAGACTATGAAGAGTAGGGGCCCTATCATACACCCGGCGCAATACAAGTTTTTCTTGCTAGTTTCAGCCTGACGCAGTTATCATTTTCACATCCAGCGGCACGGTGTTTAAATGTGCACCTGCGCCATGCACTTTAGACCATGCGCTCAGATCGTTAAAATAGGGCCCTAGGTCTATACCACCAGTCAGAGGAGGGGTTGAATAAAAAAAAAAAAAAAAAATTAATAATAATAATAATAATAAAATAAATAATAAAATAAAATAAGACATCAGTACTTTCAAACATGGAGCAAGTTTTTACATTTTGATGAAAGATTACGAAAAAAAAATTTCTCTCTGGAATAGTATACTGATGAACAATATAACAATAAGATGAATAAATAAAACATAACTAAAATAAAAAAAATCCATAAATAAAACAAAAACATTACAAAAAATATTATAAACTACATTTCATATTCATGTCCATGTTATCTGCCAACTAATGTGGCCCCACGCACGCACACACACACACACACACACACACACCAGTGCTGCAGACAGTGTTGTATATAATGTAGGCTGAAGATTAACTGGGGGAAAAAAATAAGACCGACACCAGAGATCCACACAGTGTCACGAAGCTCTTCCTCTGCAATAGTCCCCAAGCCCAAACAGAAGGATAATTAAAAAAAAGGGGGGCGAAGAAAGCAAGGAGACGGACAAAGTTGCATTATTGACTGTGGAGTCTCTCTCCGCTGATTAAAACAAGGTGTCAAGATTAAAGACCTGCTCAATAAACCAATTTGCTTGTTGGGAATTCAATGTCAACAGAATGAAGAGAGAGAGAGAGAGAAAAATGAGCAACGGACAGAGTGAGAGACCAGCCATGAATCCGTAATGGGCACGGTGGGCAGTATGAGCTGTTTGTCAGCGACATTTCTATTTTTATGCAGCCTTGTTTCCAGATGTGGTTTTAATACAGTCCCATCAGAGGTGAAACGTCAATATGGTGATTTGAATCAAGCTGCCAAATGTGTGGATGCCTACCCGATAAATCACTGTTGGTCCATCAATCTAGAATTGACCCTCCAGCATAAAACATTTATAACCAATGCATATCATAATGTGAGTCTGATTACAAGGGAGTGGAGGAGCATTCAAAATGACAGCAGCAAACAGCATTCATTTAATCATTATATGGCTTGTGTTGCCTCTTTAAAGGAAGTCCAAGGGAAAACTGTGTTCTATGGAGCTCCAGGTTAAATCATATTCTTGTTTTCAGAATAATATACACTGATAAATGGCAGAATGTGCAGAAGTTTACCTTGGTTTCGGTGAGCTGCCTCTGCAGTAGCTGCAAAGCCTCTGTATGACCCTTCTCACTGTCCTGTAGAGTCACCAGCTGCTCCTTCATCTCCCTCTGAAAGAAAACCACAGCGCAACACATCACGTCATTTATTGCCCATTAATCTGGTAACCTCTAACCCAAAGTAATTAGTCGGAACCACTTCCAAAGCCTTCCTAAGAGAGATACCACAACTCTGATAGCAATGAATGTGATACTACTGACACGACACACAATCCTTCACTGCATGATCACACTTGTCTTATGCACTGGGGTCCTTATCTTCAGTATACAGGACATAACTGGTGTGTCAGAATGGAAATTAGCTCCATTAAGACCTTAGCAATGACAATGATTTGCTTCAACTTTGACTAGGTTTTCAACTTCTATGTAGCTCCTCAAATGCTGATATCTGATAAAAAAAACTTTTATGACCGAAATGGTCTATATTACTATAATTCAGTCCTTTCATGCATGGTTTTGATTTAGACTGAAAGTTTCAAATTGTAAGAAAGGTACAGAGAATGATGGCTTTATGGTTACAGGCAAAAAAAAGCAGAAATTAATAAATAAACAGTGAGTCTCCAGAGAGGTCTGTGTCAGGGAAAGTGGGTCTCTGCTGCAGTGGACGTGGCAGAATTGGGACGACGGGGCCATGTTTGCTCGCCTGGAGGCAGAATAAGAACAGCCAAAAAGCAGCAGCCCCTTTACAATACACCAGAGCTCATCTGTATAATATACATATATTAATATATAATATAGGGCTGCACAATCTGGGGAAAAAATATCATATTTAAAAAACAATTTTTAAAAGAATAGAGTATCCAGAAGAGTATCCAGGTTTGCTGAGCTTGTTTATAGGGCTGCACAGTTTGGCCAAAATGTTGTGATTATATAATCAACATGGCTATAAAATAATAATAATTAGGGATGCACTGAAATTTCAGCTACCGAAAATTTTCGGCAAAAAAAAACAAAACTGCTATTTTCTGTTTCGAGCCGAAATGGTTTTAGAGGGCCGAAATCAGTGACTAAAACCGACATTTAATTAGAGCTTTTCCAATGGCATGTTTTGACTGTGTTCAGTGTCTGTTTCGTGCACAATAGTTAAACATGTCAGCGTGTGGACACTAGGGGCACTTTTTTGCTAGTTTCAGCCCAACGCAGTGATCATTATCACGTCCAGCACCACGTTGTTTAAATAGCAAATGCACTCGCGCGCATCTGTTCGCCCATGGGCGTCTGCTCTGAAAACGAGGCGTGTTCAGGCGTATTGTTGGCATGTTGCTATTTTGAGGAACTGAAAACGACTGCGAAATTGACCAACAAAAACCTGCTCTAAAGTCAATAGTGCAGTATTTTTTGTGTTATTTAATTAAAGGGTGTGTTAGTAATGTGCGCCTATAGGCGGTGCACAACGCGCGTACACTGCTTATTACACACACACGGACGCGCAGCAGCACACAAACATTTTTAAATATTATAAACAAAAGTATTCCTCTCTGGAGAAGCGTTCAGTCTTTGCGCTCACAAATTCCTCCATGTAAATAGCGAAATTCTGTCAGTTTTCTTACGAAATTCAAACAATAATAGTAGTGCTTCAGTTCAAGTGGCAGCGCAGATCAAATGCACATCTTTATTACTAGTTACAGCACGAAAAATAAACATGGGTGAATTCCAGAACGTACGTTGAAATATACATTACAACTTCCTAAAATGAATCCTGTCTCATGTAATCACTCAATCACTGTTTCAACCGGGGAAAGACGTCAATAAAACAGCTTGTAGGATATACAATGTCACTTAACGTTACATTTACCTCAAGAAAGCCATGCGATGTCCATAAACTCAGTTAGCTAGAAAAAAATAACTGCTGAAACAATTCTGTTATTAAAAAGTTTATATAAAACTGCCATATGTGCAATTTAATGGTTTGTACAACTCTTGACTGTTGATTATTAAATAAGTGTTAATTTATTACTTATTTCGGTTTAGGCACAACATTTTCATTTTGGTGCATCACTAATAATTTGGTAACTTGGTAAAATAACAGCACACCTCTCAAGAACAAGCAGCATGTTGTCAGGTTTCATTCATGGCTGTAGCACAAATGGTGAGAGATGAGTTACACAATGAAGTTTAATACTTGAAACAAACCTCTAATGCTGAAGTGTGAGCAATACTTGATGCTAGCCTCAGGAAACACCACTAACTCATGCTCTTATTGTTCCAGATGGAAATGAACACCAGTGAGAACAGGTCACATATTTTATAAACAAGATTATCCTGAAAAACATATTCTTCTGACATTCCAGCATCATGTCGTTTTGATAGAGGTGATTCATTGAAAATGAATGAAATGAATGAAATGCGGTTGGAATCCATTTTTAACGACCCAGTTCACCAACATTTAAAAAGTGAACCACAATTTTTCCAGCAGTATTACCTGACAGCTATGAGACTCAAATACATGGGAACATAGTTCTCAACTGTATCCAGGACGAGGAGCAGAGAAAACAATTAATTTCTTAATAAAGCTCATTACTTCAGGGAAATACTCTCTGTGCTCTACAAGTATCTAAATGCCCTTCCCAGCATCCAAACCGCCTGGTTTCAGTATGCATACCTGATAGATGAGAGCCGTCTTTAATGCGTCAATTTAAAGCAACATAACCAGCCGGTGCACTTCGGGAATAAAACGCTAATGGTTATTGGATCATTATAGACCATACATTTTTTATGTGCCATTTACCTCCGCCTTTCAAAAGTGTATTCAGAGAACTAGCAACTTCTTAAAACAAAAATGTGCCTGTAATGTTTTGGCACAGAGTCTGGAAATGAATAATTTTTGTAGCAAATCAAGTTAGCATGCTCGAAATGTCTGAACAAAGGACTGAGTGTGCTAGTTTTGGCTGCATGGAGAGCACAGAGCACTGGAGGTCAGAGGAGGCCCACGTTTATATCAATCTGAGCTGGCGAGAGGAAGTCTGACATGACATTTCCCCAGGATCCCACACAGCAGAGGGGAAGAAGGTCATTGAAGGCAGATTGCAAGACTAAAACTTATTTCACTCTGGCTTTACTCATCTTTGAGTTTGCATTTAAATCAACATATACAGAGAGAGACCGATCCAACAACTCTGAATTACATACATATGATTCAAAAATATATTTGAAAATCAGAACAAGACTATGTAAATCCCCAAATCACTGGTCACTGGTCTCACGATTCAATTCGATTACGATTATCATGTCAACGACTCGATTCGATATCACGACGCACCACGATTCACTGCATCCTCAATTTTCACTATTACTGCACATGGCTACGTTTTTGTCAATGAATTCAAGCAGTCAGATATATGAACTCCCTTTTTATTTTATCTGCTCCAAGAAAGTACACTTCCTGAATATAGCAAACATCAAACACAACTTAAGTCTGAACACAGCAGACGACAGGAGCATTAAGCGCAATAGCGTTAAGTTACAATAGCGCGCACATGCTCGCAAAAACACACACTCGCTCACAAGCACACACACACACACTTCCTCGCATGCACACAGACACTAGGGTTGGGTACCGAACTCGGTACTTTTAAGGGCACCGACTGAATTATGTTCATTAAACATGTGATTCACATTAAATCAATCGGTGCCAAATTTCGGTACCTGAGAACGCATCTGGTGATCTAGACTAGTGTCTGTGAATATTAAACAGCAAAAAGACTATTTAAACATGAATCCTGCGTGTCTCTGTGTGAATGAATGGCGCAGACGCTCAGTTTAATTTATTTAGATACGTCTCAATGTAATAAAAACAAAGTTTTGATAATTTATTATTATATTAGGGTTAGTATTGTTAAGTAATAAATCACAATTTTTCTTCCATGTTTTAATTTTAACAGTATAAACCTTAGTTGTGCAGCACTTTATTTGACAAAAAAGTTTGTTTAGTTAAATTAAACGATAAATTAAATTAATGTTTTATGTCTTCATTTGATTACAAGAAAATACACAACACAGAATTTGTGGGAAATCTTTTCATAGAAATTAAATTAAAAAGAAAAAAAAATTAAAATGGTTGTTTTTATGAATTCAATTAATTAAGTAGCTAGTAGCTAGTCTGGTCCTACCAGACTCTCGTACATTTCATTTGTACAGAGAGTCTGACCACACTCTCCATTGACAAGCGTTAACTGAAGGCGGGTACTCCGTTGAAGTTTAAAACTATTGGATCTGCCCAGAGCCACTCTGGATCTGCCATAACCAATCACTAACATTTGGTCGTGACGTATGTCCAACAACTATCAGCTTAGCATCGCTAGCGTTCGCCTTAGCCAACTCCTTCACCACTAACGGAGCGAGCTGGAAAATCTAATTTTTCCCGAACCCCGTGGGGAGGAGGGCCACAACATCATGGCCACCAACAAAACTCAGCAAAGATTGCTTGAAAAATACGAATAAATTGAACATAAATGTGTGTTGGCAGTGTGTGTACACAACCACCCTATAATGGTAAAAATCCACTCACTTTTTTTTAATCCCCATAAATCATAAGCAGTGTCACAGAACAAGCGTTTGCAGATTCCTGGCAGAGTGACGTCACATTTCACAGGCCCCGCCCACGAGTGTTGACGGACACGGCCGTATTAGCAAAGACCCCGCCCTCAGAGAGCTGTACAAAGTCCGCCATGTTTATCTCCTCGCCAGAGAATTTAACAGCAGCATTCAAGTAAGAAATGTGTTCTTAATAAAGCTATTAAAGTTCATTCAGTCAAGAGCAGTGAGTGATTTTCTGTTTATCTTTTGTTGTTTGATTCATAATAACAGCATATATAGCAGTAGGTACTGTATATTACACTGCTTTCACTTTATTACACAAATCTAATATACACACGGGATTGCTGTACTTGCTGCATACATGCACAGACATAACCAACTGTTTTCATGTGAACTTTGTGTTTCTGACATAACCCTTGTGTGCATTTGACAGTTTATTCGCAATAACACATGAAAGAGAACTAGTTTAATACTCACGGACGCACCGACATCCAGCTCTCTGTGTGCATGCGTCAGGTGTGTGTGCTCAAATTGAGAGCATAGACTGTAAGGTTGAGAGTGATATGGCTTTAAAACGCATGCAGATGATCATATTTCATGATGATGAAGAACTGCAATGTCACGTGAGCGTGTCCACGATAGAGATGATAATCAAAGCCAAACAGATGTATCATGTTTCAGTTTTCATTGGCGTGCTCACTGGTGTTCACGAGCTGTGAAGGCTCCGCCCTCTGTGGTGGGGAGCAGCAGCTCATTTGCATTTAAAGGAGACACACAAAACAGCTCATTTTTCCTCAAACCCAAAAATTGGCATTTTCAAAATGGTATATTAAATGATCTGTTAGGAATTTTGATCTGAAACTTCACAGACACACTATGGGGACACCTGAGAGTTATATTACATCTTGTAAAAAGGGGCATAACAGGTTCCCTTTAACTTCTGGATATTCGGCAGCGTTGCCACAACCGACCGAATGGCTCACATCTTTCTCCGCCGCCATTACTGAACTACAACCCGAACTAGTGCACGACATCAACGTCATCGTTCTCAGCCCTCAGCCTGTTCGCTGAATGGACCGGTTAAAATTTGGCCGGAGAAAACCAGACGACATACTGAAGGAAAATGAAAATTGAGCGGAAGTACGCAGGAGGGCGGAGCCAGGCTAGCTAGTAGCCTACTATTTATTGGTAAATATTACAGTATACAAACATCACAGACAAAGGCAGACAGCGACCAAGGCAGCTCTGGCATAATGTCAATAACACTTCTATAAATTACTTACAGTTTCTTTACAGTTATTGATTAAAACATCCCTAAAGTACCGGAAAAAGTTACCCAACCCTAATAGACACAAACACATGCTTGCGCGCACACACACACACACACGCACACACTACTACTAATGTTAAAATAGTAGGTGCATTTGTGAAACACACACACCTCCCCTAAATCACATACTGTTATCTAGCCAGTCTACGCTACCCTGCAAAAACTCACCACAAACCTAATAGCAAAGCTTCTGATTTCTATTGTAACTGCAACAGCAACCTCTCTGACTG
>CM077188.1:4075516-4140516 GCA_039654105.1 Coreius guichenoti | reverse complement strand
CTCTCACACGCTCTCTCGCTCTCTCTCACACGCTCTCTCGCTCTCTCTCACAAGCTCTCTCGCTCTCACTCACTCACTCAATCACTCACTCAATCACTCACTCTCTCTCACTCAATCACTCACTCTCTCTCACTCTCTCTCACTCTCTCTCACTCTCTCTCACTCTCTCTCACTCTCTCTCACTCTCTCTCACTCTCTCTCACTCTCTCTCACTCTCTCTCACTCTCTCACTCAGAGGAACTAGTTTGCCAAACAATCCAACTACACTGTACTCATCAGCCCGAAGGGTACACAATCAAGGACACTTTGACATAACCTCTCTCTCTTACACGCTCTCTCTCACACGCTCTCTCTCTCACTCACTCACTCACTCACTCACTCACTCACTCACTCACTCACTCACTCACTCACTCACTCACTCACTCACTCACTCACTCACTCACTCACTCACTCACACGCTCTCTCTCACACGCTCTCTCTCACACGCTCTCTCTCACACGCTCTCTCTCACACGCTCTCTCTCACACGCTCTCTCTCTCTCACTCACACTCTCGCTCTCTCTCACACGCTCTCTCTCACACGCTCTCTCGCTCTCTCTCACACGCTCTCTCGCTCTCTCTCACACGCTCTCTCGCTCTCTCTCACACGCTCTCTCGCTCTCACTCACTCACTCACTCACTCACTCACTCACTCACTCAATCACTCAATCACTCTCTCTCACTCTCTCACTCTCTCACTCTCTCACTCAGAGGAACTAGTTTGCCAAACAATCCAACTACACTGTACTCATCAGCCCGAAGGGTACACAATCAAGGACACTTTGACATAACCTCTCTCTCTCTCACACGCTCTCTCTCACACGCTCTCTCTCACACGCTCTCTCTCACACGCTCTCTCTCTCTCACTCACACTCTCGCTCTCTCTCACACGCTCTCTCTCACACGCTCTCTCTCTCACTCACACTCTCGCTCTCTCTCACACGCTCTCTCTCACACGCTCTCTCGCTCTCACTCACTCACTCACTCAATCACTCAATCACTCAATCACTCACTCACTCACTCACTCAATCACTCAATCACTCACTCACTCACTCAATCACTCAATCTCTCACTCTCTCTCACTCTCTCTCACTCTCTCTCACTCTCTCTCACTCTCTCTCACTCTCTCTCACTCTCTCTCACTCTCTCTCACTCTCTCTCACTCTCTCTCACTCTCTCACTCTCTCACTCAGAGGAACTAGTTTGCCAAACAATCCAACTACACTGTACTCATCAGCCCGAAGGGTACACAATCAAGGACACTTTGACATAACCTTGTACACGCTGGTGTCATAATTCTGCAAGGCAGCAGGATCCGAAGTAATAAACAGCCTGGGTGCACAAGGCCAGTTCTGCAGTCCCTCTTTATGACTCGTGTGTAAATCATATCCGAAGAGAACAGCAAATGTGTCATCTGCGCTCTTTGGTCCAATCAAACCAACTCGACCACATATAACAAACATGAATCATAAGGATAGTGGCCACATGTGAGTCATTTGGCCGTCGCCATGAATCACTTGCAAGGACAAAACATGTCTTGTTTGCTAGACATCACTACAAGTTGTTTCTGATGTAAACTAAAGATATCTGAATTTGACAAAAAACACCTATCAACATGAAATCTTATACTACTTAAAAGGGTGTTCTTATAACAGATGTGGGTGCTGGAGCATCCTTGGCTTGCACTGTAATGTAACCACCAAACGTAATACATGCGGTGTGATATCTGCACAATATGGCAGCATTAGTGTCTTTGTCACACAAAACAGTCACTCTTGTTAATCAGTAAATGATTAAGTGTTTCTTAAAAGGCACAATATGTAAGATTTTTGGATTAAAAAAAATCCAAAAACCACTAGAACAATGTTATATATTTTGTTGACTTGTGTACTTACATTATCCCAAAGTGTTTCCAAGAATGTTTAAATCCAGAGAAATTAGCAATTTTAACCAGGACACGAACCGTGTGTCGCCTATCAATGACATCATACCCACGTCGTTACCCTCGATTTCCGAGACGAGCGCTTCCGCTTCTTCCGCTCATGTGTATGTGTGGTAACGCAGCACTGTTTTATCATATTAGACACATTATTTGAATGTGTAGAAAGTTGTTATAATACTCTGTGCATTCACTCAGCAGCTACTATGAGACACTTGTTCACACTGCAGTGAGCTAGATCGATATTAGGCATGATAAAACATGGTACTCGCGGTAAATCAAGAAAACCAGATTTAAACAATAAGACTAACTGTGTTGAGCTATATAACAATGATTAGTTTACTGTCGAAAATCATATATTAAAGCGTCTTTGGTGTTTCCATGGTTTCTACAAATAAAACCAGAAATCGAGGGTAAACGCGGGTATTTTAATCCAAAAATCTTACACATTGTGCCTTTAATAAAATAGGAAACGCATCATTGGTCTGTGAAAAGGATCCATAATTTCTGATGCATTTGAGATGATTCTGACTCATAACTGAGATACTCGAGGAGACCCTTCATTAAATTATTCTGTTGTTTGTAAAACTGCTGTATCATTTTGCAAACTTAGTTGTGTTTATTATGTAGCTAGCGGGTGATTCAGCTGCACTTGCCCTCTATGCTGTTCATTACTGCGGTAATGGTGGGAAGATCATCCCCGCTGTGCTCACCTGGGGAATAAAATGGATCAGCGGATACGAGTACCCTTGTATATTATTCATTAAACACAACCTACATTTAAAAAAAAAAAAAAAAAAAAGGAAATATTGAAGAAAAAAAGCAATATGTCTGTGTACAAACCGAGCTGCTGAGTCAAGCCAAAGAGATCTCTCAGCTTCTCATCCTCTTTTCTACATATGAAAATGTGCTCAAACTGTGCCACAAATGCTTATGACTGCTTTTCTCCCGGTTACAGCCTGTGTGAGGGGAGGGAGGGCCAGCACCCTGCAGTCTAAGCACGTCATCTTTGCCACAGCACACTGACACAGCTTGCAGCAGCATGACAATGCAGCTGAGATGCAGATATAGTGGATGCATCGTATCTTTCATAAAGAAAACAGGGCGAGAACTCGGGTCTGGACACAAATAAATGTGTCTGTGTGATTTGCATACATTCAACTGGTTTCTCAAAACAGTGTTGAATCCACCAATTGCAAGTACAGGCTGTGTGGTTGCACCTGGTGCTGCCATGAAAAGACTTGCCCCAAATGCTTTTGTGTTATAACGTCAATGCAAAAGCACCAACAAATACAGTGAAGCACAAAGGCTTACTCTGTAAACAAACAAGCAGCAATCGCACAAACCGTTGACAGTACGGTGTCTATCACTGTCATGACTTCCAGCCTGAGAAGGTTTGTGCAACATGTTAGATGCCGATAACAAACAAAGCTACAGCTTACAACTGACAAATCTGACCTTTTTCCTGCTGATCCAGCCCTCCCATTCAGTCCAGTGCATTGAGGAAAATGAATGCCTGCAGGTTTGATGGATGTCAGCTCTGTGCATCAAAGAAGTGGCCACCAGGAAAAGTTGGCAGCACAAAGTGGTTTGGATTAGTGCTTTGACTCTAAAAAACGGTGCAGAAATTGCACAATAATTTGAATAAATCAGTTGAATTGGGACTAAACATAATAGTGAAGGAAGTCAGGTAGTGCAGAAGCAATCGGCAAGCTGTCACGGTCACCTCGATGGAGGCTGCCTCACCGAAAGCTGTTTTAGATTTACCTCAAAAATTTCCCTTGCGGGTAAACGAGTGACTCAGAGTTGAGTAAACCGTGGACTTTAAAAAAAATCCTGTCATGATAGTTGAGAATGAACAGTGTTGAAGAAACCGCTTCAGCAAAATATGACGCTAAGGTAATTGCAAATGAGGGAAGTGGGTTGTATCGAGCAGAATTTCCTCTAGAGGTTAAAATGTAGGACAAGTCGTGGATATGATGAATGCTCTTCTACCAGGACACAGAGTTTAAACATGGTAATTGCAAACTCTCTCCATCCCTCCGTCTGGTCAATGAAAAAATGGATATGCAATAGCATTCCAGGATCAAGTTAGCCCTTCAGAGATTTCCCCTTGCAGGACTGAGACCTGGATTTAAGACTTGGCAATTTTTTAATCGCTTTGTGGTCATATCGGCTAAAGGAGAACATTATAGTCAACCCTTCAAACTTTCACCGATGGACTCTTTCAGTAGCTTTCAGACTAGATGATAGTTTTCTGCATGATGCTGGATATTTTAAATTGCACCAGTGCATGATACAAAACTGTGAGATGGGCAATGTATAATAAATAAATAAACAAACATTTTTAAAAACTATACTAAATAAAATATATTTATTATATAAAATGTAACTATTAAAAAAAAATAATAATTGTATTAATAATATGTATTATAATATCTATATTAATAGCTTTATTATACATCGTATAATATTTTATACAATGTATAAAAAATAAATACAATTTAGAACGAATAATAAATAAATAAAATATTTTAATAAAATTATGTGTCATTATTTAAAAAGTATTAATTTAAATATGTATATAGCCGGTGTATAATAAAATCATTTGTAATAAGTACAAATATAATTTAAAAAAAAAAAAAGTATAATAAAATGTTATAAAAATTCTATTTAAAATGTAATTATTAAATAATTATAAATAATGTAAATAGTAGACACCCGATGTATAATAAATCAATATTTTAAATGTTTTATGAAATAATATACAATGTGAAAAAATTTAAGTAATAATTAAGTTTATTTTATTTTATTATTTAAGAAATATTATCAAGTCACTAAAATGCTATGCAATATATAAAACATTTTAAGGTTGAATTTCCTGCCAAAAAATAACTATATCATGTATATACCACTACCATAAAAAAAACCACACCACCTGCATTTATCCATCAATAATAAAAAAAAAAAGTACTGAATATGGTGGGTATGAGGGGAGTCTTGTTGATTTGCCACATTAGTCAGAATCCTGGGTCTTGGCAGGCACTGCGTGTATTGCCTGCTGCTTCTGCTGAAAGCTGCCAAAAGGACTTGTTGAAGCCATGAAGGCCTTTAAGAGCGAGAAAAAGACAGAGCTCCACGCGGTTTGAACTTGCTGTGCAGGGAACAAGGAATAAAACAGAAAATTAGGCAGAACTGACACATCAGTCAGGCACTTTATTCAAAAGCAATAGGGGTTTGGAACAACCCACATGTACCATCCTAAAGCAGCCTTGCATGGTGTACTGTCAAACAGTATTCGAGCCATCGACATGAGATACCATCTATATTAGATCATCTAGAGTAGTTTGCTCAAACATGCCCTCTCTTCGACAGATGCATCCCAGCACACCACAGGGACAGGGAGAGGCTTCCTTCACAATCCAGTTGGCAGGAAGTGCAAAGATAGAGGGGGGAGGTCACCTGATGAGATGTAGTGAATTGGAAAACACTGGCTGAGGAGGATGTGAACGGTCCACAAGACTGTTTAGTAGTATTACCTTAGAAAAAGACGACACCTCTTTATTTATTTTGGCTCAGACTGATGGCACTTTAGCCAAAATACATTAGATTGTCTCTCTAGTAACTGTGAAAAGAGAATTTGTTTTAAAGCAACACAAGCCGGCATGAAACTAAAAATATCTTTTACTGGGGAGATTATGGCAAAGCCCAATATATAACCATGTCATCTTAAAAAAGCTTCTTAGGATTAAATAAAACCTCTGATACTCGGCTTGTTGCTTATTTAAAAAGCAGCAATGCAATGATATTTATATATATATATAAATCAGACAAAACACAAATGGTTCAAGACTTAATGTCTTTAATGAAGCAATGAACCAAACATCCCATCAAGTATTGCAAATTATGTAATCGCATTAAATTTTATAATTTTACAAACAAAATGACTTACAGTTATTGATTAGGGTAAAATTTAATATATGTTTTAAGTTTATTGCAAAACATTCAAATGTGCTGTTTGATGGTGCAAAGACTGACTATTTTGCAATTTGCAATGCTTCATGGGATTGGGTAGTCACCGCTGAGCTCTTTTGGCAGTTCTCATTTCCATAGTAACAGCAGCTTCTCTGATTGGAGGATTTCTCTGCAGGATTGGCTAGTGTAGTTCCAGGAATTATGCTAGCAAACCATTTATTTTTAAATAAATTTGAAAACACACTGACTTGAACTTTATGGCATGTCTGAATTTAGTACCGCCAATATTCTTAAGGATAGTGGATTGGTGACTCATTTCTGAAGCATGAACATTTTGCCCATTGTTGTCAACAGTTGTCAACAGTGTTGTCAACAAGCATTAAATCATGGCCATAAGTAGAACCAGACCCATTAACATATAAACCCAATCTAGATTCAACAATCTTAAATGGCCTCCGTTTTCAAGTGTCCTCTTCCAGCTTCCAGCGGAGTCATCTCATTCTGGTCCTACAGCAGACAAAGCGACAACTGTTTGACAATAAATGGCTTTAGGCATTGGATGTCAAAAGTGCTTGAACAGAGCTGAACACAGCACTCAAACACAAACATCAAAATGGACGAGCAGCTTCCATTTACTGAGCCGCTGAAAGAGTCTAATGTGTCCAATGAGCCTTGCAGCGGTCACTAACAGCTCCATCTAAGGCTGGTTGCAGAATGAAGAAAATCCCTAAACTGGCTCTTCAAGGTGAACCATGTAATTTCTCCAGTAGCGGCACCAAACAAAATGACATCCTTCACCCTTGAGGACAGTTATTAACGTCAAGCATCATGGATTAACATCACGCTGTGTTGAAATCAAAACAGCCTTTGAAATGTTTTAGCTGTGATTCCATTTCCCAGTAGGGGTGTCATGGTGAGGAAATTCTCAAACCGGTAAATAAACTTGCGTTAACACTGGTATTACGATGACACCAGGGTGGGAAAGATATAATTTGCAGGCATCAGCCGCTATATGTGGTGTATTGACATCACTTTTGAATGCACGCTCGCTTTTCAGTTCTCTGTGTATAGGGAGCGGCGGTACGGACCGCACAATTTACAAGATAAGATATTTGTCAATAGCCATTTCCAATCACCTATTTTTGCGCATTTTGGGAAAAACACAAGATGGAAATGCCAAAATGCGTATAAATTCTAAAATTGTGCATGAAAAAGTATGCACTCAGTTGAGTTGGATAAACGTTTTCATCCAATAAGAAAACGTGCATAAACTACAAACCCGATTCCAAAAAAGTTGGGACACTGTACAAATTGTGAATAAAAACAGAATGCAATGATGTGGAAGTTTCAAATTTCAATTTTTTATTCAGAATACAACATAGATGACATATCAAATGTTTAAACTGAGAAAATGTATCATTTTAAGGGAAAAATAAGTTGATTTTAAATTTCATGCATCAACACATCTCAAAAAAGTTGGGACAAGGCCATGTTTACCACTGTGTGGCATCCCCTCTTCTTTTTATAACAGTCTGCAAACGTCTGGGGACTGAGGAGACAAGTTGCTCAAGTTTAGGAATAGGAATGTTGTCCCATTCTTGTCTAATACAGGCTTCTAGTTGCTCAACTGTCTTAGGTCTTCTTTGTCGCATCTTCCTCTTTATGATGCGCCAAATGTTTTCTATGGGTGAAAGATCTGGACTGCAGGCTGGCCATTTCAGTACCCGGATCCTTCTTCTACACAGCCATGATGTTGTAATTGATGCAGTATGTGGTCTGGCATTGTCATGTTGGAAAATGCAAGGTCTTCCCTGAAAGAGACGACGTCTGGATGGGAGCATATGTTGTTCTAGAACTTGGATATACCTTTCAGCATTGATGGTGCCTTTCCAGATGTGTAAGCTGCCCATGCCACACGCACTCATGCAACCCCATACCATCAGAGATGCAGGCTTCTGAACTGAGTGCTGATAACAACTTGGGTTGTCCTTGTCCTCTTTAGTCCGATGACATGGCGTCCCAGTTTTCCAAAAAGAACTTCAAATTTTGATTCGTCTGACCACAGAACAGTTTTCCACTTTGCCACAGTCCATTTTAAATGAGCCTTGGCCCAGAGAAAACGCCTGCGCTTCTGGATCATGTTTAGATATGGCTTCTTTTTTGACCTATAGAGTTTTAGCCGGCAACGGCGAATGGCACAGTGGATTGTGTTCACCAACAATGTTTTCTGGAAGTATTCCTGAGCCCATGTTGTGATTTCCATTACAGTAGCATTCCTGTATGTGATGCAGTGCCGTCTAAGGGCCCGAAGATCACGGGCATCCAGTATGGTTTCCGGCCTTGACCCTTACGCACAGAGATTGTTCCAGATTCTCTGAATCTTTGGATGATATTATGCACTGTAGATGATGATAACTTCAAACTCTTTGCAGTTTTTCTCTGAGAAACTCCTTTCTGATATTGCTCCACTATTTTTCGCCGCAGGATTGGGGGAATTGGTGATCCTCTGCCCATCTTGACTTCTGAGAGACACTGCCACTCTGAGAGGCTCTTTTTATACACAATCATGTTGCCAATTGACCTAATAAGTTGCAAATTGGTCCTCCAGCTGTTCCTTATATGTACATTTAACTTTTCCGGCCTCTTATTGCTACCTGTCCCAACTTTTTTGGAATGTGTAGCTCTCATGAAATCCAAAATGAGCCAATATTTGGCATGACATTTCAAAATGTCTCACTTTCAACATTTGATATGTTATCTATATTCTATTGTGAATAAAATATAAGTTTATGAGATTTGTAAATTATTGCATTCCTTTTTTATTCACAATTTGTACAGTGTCCCAACTTTTTTGGAATCGGGTTTGTACAATGGAAACACATTTACCGAAAAAATTCCTTGATTCACATCAAAAAAAGTCATGTGACTTTGCGATGGGGCAGCGTAACTGGACCAGCCAGTGGACCGATCTCGTTGCACAGCATCTGAAATGCTATTTTGGTCGTTCTGAAATGCCTGAGTCAAAGTCTGCCGTCAAAGTGGTTCAGTATATTACCTTCCAGAACTGTCTTACATGACTGCGTTCCCAAACAACAGGTATCCGCCTCAGAAAGCAAGATAACTTTATTGCGTTTCGTCTGCGTGCTCTGAGGCACAAGTATTTTAGTATATATGAAATTATTATATACAGTCATATTTAACACCAGTTTATCAAGTGACGATTTTGTTCTCTTTGGCTCACTGGATGGAAACGGTTCTTTATTCGCAAATGTTTTATACGATATTCCAATTTTGCGCAACTCGCAACTTTGGATGGAAACATAGCTAATGATGCTCAGGATCTGTTGTGCACCAAATCCTCCGCCATCGTCCTGTCAGTCATCTCTCCTTATTCTCTTCAGGCGATGAGTGAAACTAACTCCTTGTAGCAACCGTTGTCCAACTGAACTAAATGGGACATAAAACGACAGCGGGAGCCGTGCCGCGGTGGGCAAGTAATGTAATTGGTGTACGACCAAACTCTGTGTAACACCGACAACCGTGACAAGCCTATTTCCCAGCAAAACTTGGTGTTCACGCAGCCTTGGTGTGCAGTGGGTTTTATCTGTCCCACATCGGGTGTTGAGCTAAAAACGTGCGAAAAAAAAGTTTTTCTTGTATCAATACACCACATTAAACATACTTCAGTATAGATACAAATCTATTAGGGAAGAAAGTGAACTGAGACAGAAGCTTTTCATACTTGGCAAACCAAGTATATATCAAGAAATATCTGCTGTGATCAACTCTGGGGGGGCTCTGGGGCCAGATTCACGAAACATACTTAAGAATAAAAACATTTTTAAATGCTTTCTTCTTATTTTCTACCCTAATAATAAAAGTTAAAATGGTTATTTTAATGGTTATTTTAATAGTTATTTTAAAAATGTATAAAGTTATATTTATTTACAAAAACATGTAAGAACATTTTAAAAGTTTTTGGGAATACAAAACAATTTAATGCAACATATTTAAAGGGGGGGTAACACACAGTTTCAGCCAATCTCATGTTAATCTTGAGTACCTACAGAGTAGTATTGCATCCTTAATATCTCAAAAAAGTCTTTAGTTTTTTTTAGATTTATAAAAGACAGATACGCTGTACCGACTCTTTCCGAAAAAAGCAGAGCTCCAAGAGGTGTGCCGTGCATGGAGCTAAAGATTCACGAGCGCACGCGTGCACACACACACCACGTCATCGCATCATAGACTCTCTATTCGTTCCGTTTAAATCACAAAATAAAATGTACACAAACGTGTCCCTGCTCTTGATACAGAATTACTAATGAGGTAAAAAAAAAAAAACTATACGATGGTGGATTCGAACCCAGAACCGAACCTCAGACACGCTCGCCGGACAAAAGCTCTATCACTGGACCATTGCTAATCTATGTGTAGAATCCCGGGACTGACAATTGTATTATGCTATAGTTAGGAGATGTAACGTTAAGGATGAAACTATCACGTTAAACATGGCTTCTCATGACTTCCCCCACTTTTTAAAACAAAGTTATGCCACTGCATTGCATTATCCATGGATAACTTTTGATTCACTATACGTTCGGGTTGTTTACATTGTATGCACTTGCATGCCGATTGCCAACAAAACCCAGACATTTGATGCATTTTACTCACCGCCGGCAATGATCTGCAAATCCAACTGGCCTTGCTTAAGGAGTATTTTTGGCACAGAAATACTCCGTCCTACGTCCAACTCTTTCTTTGAAACTTTGGCTATGTTTAGCATGGGAATCCAACTTAACAGTGTAAAAAAACTCAGAATGCATGAAATAGCATTAGACCCCCATCCCCCCCCTTTAAAATAAAATGCAACTGCAAGTGCTGAACTCCCATCAAGTTATTCATAATGAGTGTATAACAACAGTAATGATTATTACAGAAATCTGCAGAGAGCACAATAAAACAACCTTTGAGGCAATTTTGGTTGAGTTATTTAGCAAGTCTTCGGCAAGAACACCCATAGCATCAGATAACATCAAAACCGGTCATATTTTAATACAAGTAATTTCTCAATAATTGCTTCTACCGACCTTCTTTCATGAATCCGACCCCTGAAAATGAGCATGAAAACCTTTAGATATCTTAGATTAGTGTTTGACAATACCAGCTTGTCAAAAGAGGAAAAGGTTATCAAATGCTGTAAACATTTGCAAAAAGCGCAAGGTGTGATTCAACCCTTTTCCTCCTACTAGGGTCATGCTTATTGAATGGTGGGACATATTTCTCTAGAGTCTCAGCGGTGGACTTTCAGCTATTGAACAGAAAACCTCAATCTGAAGTTGAAAACAAGCTCTGGCTCCTCATGGACTAAATGGATGCCAAAGCACAGTGCGGAGCGATGAAGGGGGCAGCTGGGGCACAGACGAAACACACAGACGTGAACCAGAGCCTGTAGCTCGCCGCAGGGGGTCTGGCATGATTTCCCTGTGGCCGGAACACTTCACCGAACCCAAACAGCAAAGTAAGAGGTCCTTTACTGAGGGCAACACACATCGCTTCATTCCAGTACCCATCTGCCTGGAAGAGTCCTGGTAAAGATGTGTAGTAAACATATGGCTGAACGGACATGCTCTGATGTACAGTGCTAATGAACGTCCATCACCAGGCCATCTAATTGAGTCATTTGGAGCTAATGACGGGCAGGAATTAGAGGAGATTACATCCTAGTCTAGCGCTGGCCTCAGAACAATGGTCAGTAATCCCTGCTAATTTCCAAACCCAATCGGGGCGAGGAGCTCGACAGATCCGGGTTTAGGAGGGGGCCTGCGTCTGTCTGTCATAAACAACGGCCAAAACTCGATGTGCAGGAAAAACATGTCGAAAACTGAGTATAGACACTAATGGCAACGCTCAAAAAGGATAAATATAATGACAAAAAAGTGGATAAATAACCATACACAATAAAAAGTAGTAAGTTAGAAAGTAAGTATATAATTTACAGCCATTACAGCAAATTAAACACAAAGAGAATAAATACTAAACTAAAAATACGCTGTTTAAGAATAGGTTTAATGTTAAAATGTGTTTCTAAAAGAAAAAAATGGTTTACAGGGCAAGTAAAAACCTGAACTCCTGTGCCAACCTGGCCATTTATAAAATTAAATAATAAAAAATAATAATAAAATGATAAAAAATAATAATAAAATGGAGGGAACAAACTGCACAAGCATCAGGCTGTATTCTAGTTAAAGGGAACTTGTTCAATTTGCAAGTAAAGCGCTTATTCACTATTGTGCAAAGACAGTGCATTTCTTATGTTGGCAGATCATTTTTACATTAAGAGATAGCAAATTCTGATAAACCTACAAAAAGATTAACGTGAAAAGTGTGACAATTTACAGGTCTTATCTGAGCTGAACTAGTGGCAGGTTGTAATCGTTTTCCTCATGAACCAATCCCATATCTGAGGATCAGCATAAGAACGTGTTTAAAGACTTCAAAAGGTTTAAAGGTTTAGCGGGCCACTTTCACTTCCACTTCTCTCAGATGACATACAAATCCGCTTCTTTCAGGAAACGTAGGAAGGGAATCTCCAAACAATCCAATTCCACGGCAAAACAAAGAAATTTCCTAAACCATGTGGCGGTTAGTGAACATGGAGCTCAAATAAAAGCATGCACTTGAGTTTAAACATTCAATCACTTATAAATCTGATTAGCACACAAATATGACGTAATTTAAGATGGTGCAACGCAGAAAGAAGGTAAAGCTACTGTAGTAGGGGACCATCTTTAAATATGTGTTTCTAAAAGAAATTCCTGTCCATTCATAAAACAGTAAAAGTAGTCAAATAGATCAATAAATATCCAATAATTAAGAGTAAATTAAAAGGTAAAAGTCAAATATTAGATAAAGGGAATTATTCATCCTCATGTCACATCAACTCCTACACTCTAAAAAATGCTGGGTTACTTTTTTAACCCAAATGCTGGGTTCAGCCTGCTGGGTCATTTTATTGGGTTATTTTTAATATTTTTACCCAGTGCTGGGTAGTTTTTCTGTAACTCAGCTGCTGGGTCATCACATACCTACCCAGTGCTGGGTCAATGTAACCCAGTGTTGTGTAGTCTGTGCCAAACCGGTTAAAACTGGATACATTTGTCATTTTGTGTGTTCTGTTCTGAGAGGAAACTTCCTGAGGGGAAATTCCTGAATGAAATTAAGGTTTGTATTATATTCTATTCCTATCAAATTATTACTGTACAAAGAGGAAAATGACTGTAGTCTCACATTTTACCTTTTTTGTCTGCTGGGAAGCGCCAGTGCCATCGGGAAGTTTCACCTCCCGCCAAACAAATGGGCGACCAGGGCTGAAACACGACGTGACATCGCTGTCCTGCCGCCGTGCGCTCCACTGACTATAACAGGAGCACTGTTGATCTAGTGCGCTAGCGTCGCGGCTGTGGTCGCGTTATGCGTTTGACAGGTTGAAACTTGAAAATGACTGACAGATGAGATGGCACAAAGTAAAGCTGTTTTTTATGTAACTTTTCAAAAATGAATATATAAGATTGTCATTTAATGAACTGGAACAGCCTACTGATACCAGTTTTCTTCCCACAGATTCCCATTGGCTGCTGTTGCTGCTCCTGTCACGTCCTAAAACATCTACTAAATGTTTTTGGGTATTTTAAGACTGACTTGCCATTGAATAAAAAATATTGTACATGAACTGTTCCTGTCCTATACATACACAAAAGAGATTTTAGAGTGTACTATTTAAAATGAAAAACCTTCAATATCAAATTGACACCCAGCACTTTCAAAAAACAACCCAGCAAATGAGTTAATGTATAAAACCCAACAAGCTGGGTAAAAATAACCCAGCATGCGTTCTGTCCGATATTTACCCAGCTCTGGGTTGCCAAATAACCCAGAAATGGTTGTTTTTAATCCAGCATTTTTTAGAGTGTAATATGGGTTTGGAATGATATGAGGGTGAGAAAATATATTTTTTAGGTGAAGCCATTGTGGTTATATCCAATAATACAGGCAAAAAAATTTTACTAAACACTAACCAGCTTGTTCTCTGCTCAAGGTTGCATCAGGTCACAATCTCTCCTACTGATGTCATGCAAAGCAGCCAGCGTGAGAGAATGTTATGCTGTATGCTTTGTCACTGAGTATTAGCCCTTCTGCCAAACATGTAAAGCCTGTAATGTGTCTAATGCAACATGACCGTTCTGCCATTTCCTATGGCTGTGATTCTGTGTGAATGTGACAACTCCTCACCAACCACCCGCTGCCTTTTCATTTGTTAGCATACCTGAGGGGAAATAAATCACTTGGTAATCTCAGAAGCCCCTAAAAATCCCTTACCAACTAAAAGAGCTGGTATTTCTCAAAAGGAAGTCGTGAGATGGTGTTGAAGCAGAGAGAAAATGGTGATGAAACAGTTCAAAGAGAAAAAGAGCAAAAGGTATGGATGTTGATCACAGGTAATCTTAAAACTGCACGGCAGCCATTACTGTCAAACTGAATACAAAATGTTTAAAAATTGACCAACATAGCCTATTATGGTGGTGAATGTTCAATATATGATCTATCCCTTCCAGCACACAACTTAGGTATGACAACGAAGCCTCTTTTTTTGGACGGGGCATGTGGAAATCGGTCAGAATATCTGAAATTTCTGAATTTAGTGCCTGTTGACAGCATATCATTTTGATCACAAACTAACTGCCTTGAGCTGATGTTTCAAGCCGATTTCCATAAGATGACTCACTATTACTCCTTTTAGAATCATTCGCCTGCTAGCACCACGCACACACCTACAAAACACACATTGTATCAAGTAAAAAGGACCTCGGGGTTGTAGAAGACAAAGAACAAACAGACCTGCCATAGGCATCTCAAATTAACCCACCCCCAACAGACTCTCTAGGGTTCACTTATTAGGGCCTCAGCAACGAGTAAAAGCCATTTTTGTATGGAAGTCAGCTCCCTTACAATGCTCTCAACCCACACGTCTTGAAAGCTTAGATCGCAATTAAAGACTAGATCCTCAATTGGAGAAAAAAGAAAATTAAGCATTCAAAAAGCTATTCTTTAGGGGCCCATATGACAAAGGACTATTCAGATTAAAAATATTTACCAAAATAAATTACCACCAAAAATTTTTTTTTTTTTTTTTTTACTTTTTGTACTAACACTCTTACTGGTAGCTGCAAGCATCATCAAATTTTACAAAATATTTAAACAAAAAAAGTTATATTATTTAGTTAAGTTTTATATATATATATAAATATATATATATATATATATATATATATATATATATATATATATATATATATATATATATATATATATATATATATATATATATATGTGTATGTGTGTGTGTGTGTGTATGTGTGTGTGTGTGTGTGTTTGTGTGTGTGTGTGTGTGTGTGTATGCTGGTTTTTCATTTATGTAAAGATTGACAGTGATAAAAAGCTTGATATTTGCACAATTATTTTAATCTGAACATTGTTATCACTAAAATGAACATCACTAAAATATTATCATATATAACAGAAGTATTACTGCCATGGGTGTTATTTTATTATTAAGTATTATTTCCATGGCGACGCGTCATGCTTGCCACGTGACACACCACAGCCACAATATTGCTGTATGGCAGATGTTTCGCTTTTATTTAGTTTTTCCTTTTTTATTCAAAATATTCACAAACTTGTTGGCTATGTCATAAACTACCTGATATCCCAATTCTCAAATACATGTAAGTGAACATGTTTTGTTGTTTATAATAAGTTTATAATGATCATGTTAGTTGATCTATAATGCGTGATGGGCGCCGCCATGTTAGTTTGCGCCACAGTTCAGAGAATCGTATTACAACATGTCCATCCACTTCTCCCGAAATACATGAAAGCAAGTGGCCAATGAAGTGGGAGAAAAATAGAGTAAACTTTATAATTACTTACACAATGTGTATCTGATATGAATAAAACACCTCGTCAATTTATATTTGAATGGATTGTTATTGCTGCTTTCATAGACATCAGTGCGTATTTTACAAACTATAAATCTATTGTTTTGCTAGTACTTATGTGTATTTAAATGTCTGAAACCTAAAATCAACCTTATGTGGTTGAAAATACTGAATAGTTGTCATATGTCAAGCACTGAGCGCGTCCGTCTCTGGCTCAGTGCCAGCCAAAGCGCAAAAGCACATCTGAATTTAGCAGTTTAGCAAGTACCAAAACAACCTGCATTATGCACTCGCACCATGTGAAATTTTAACTCGCACATTATTAGAAAATTATCGTGTTTGCAACCATTTTGGACACAGTCTAGAGCCCATAGTATGTGTATAACCAGTATTTGAATTTCCATGCACGACAATAAAAATCTTAAATCTTATCTCAAATTTTTCAATTCATGTTGAGACCAGCTATAAAAGGGAAATAGGTTATATCCGCATGATGTCAGCATGAGGATAACAGGAAGCGACAGTTATGTGACATAACAACAGTGTTTTTAGAATAGCGGTGCAGGAAACACAGCATAACCATCCGCAAAGCAATGACTTGCGTCTACAGAAATGCATCCACTACAGCCTCACCTCAAACGGACAATTTAGAAGACTTTATATATTTGTCTATATATATATATATATATATATATATATATACGGCCTGCATCAAGGACATTAAGAAAAGCCTTGTCACTCAGGGTTAAGAGTGCATTAGTTTGCAGTGAAATCCCACTTTCCCCGAGGCAAACAATAGAGCTCTAAACAAATCCATTCCTATCCTCTATATAACATCTACATTAAAACACACAGAGCATGTTGAAGAGGGTGCATGGCTACATGCTGTGGGGATGGTCGATGTTCAAGTGCATTAGGAATGTAATATTAGCACCTGGGAGGGAGACGAAAGGATGGAGAAGAGTGGCATGAGCAAACGTCCATCAGCAGATGCTGTTTCAGCGTCTGATGGGTCAAAGGGATGAGACATGCGAAGTTAAGTAGATTAACACAAACAGTCTACGGCAAGCATATACTGCAACAGGCAAAATCTAAATCTCACAGCGTTGTGTGGCCCCGCAGAGAGAGCCGACATATGTTTATCACTTGACACGAGCTTGCTGGGCAGCTGAAAAACGCTCCAATTAGACCTGCCTGCATCAGAATCCTTGATTACGTACTTTCTGGAAAGCTCACTGGCATAAAAACATCACGTAAGCAGCATTAATAAGTCTGTTGAGACTGCATGGACTAGAAATGGGAGGAGAAACAAGGATGGGAATCATAAACAATTTAACATAGCGGCTCCAGTTATTTAATGATTCCACTAACAAATCTTACTACTTTTTGTTTAGTATACACTTAATGATTTAAACATTTATTCATGAGTCAGCCTGCACAGGTCACACTTTATGAACACTGCCCACAACAAGCGAGCACATTGCAATAGTTATATCAATAGTTTTGTCTAATTATTATCTTTTTCAGTTCAATATTTCTCAACTTCACTTACAAATCAGCTAAAACGTTCTCATCCGCTGTTGATTCAGAAGCAGGGAAATAACACATTTTCAGAGTATTTTACTACAGTATTTTTAGTACAGTGCTCAAGTACGGAGCCACTTAAAGTACATGGTGATGGAAAAATATGATATGCGAACAAAAAAAAAAGTATGCTTTTGCATTCCCTTGCAAAACGTATGCGTTTGCTTGCAAAGAATGAGTTTCTTGGGGGAATGCAAAACTTTTGCAAGAGAAATAATCCTATAATGCCCCTTTTTACAAGACATAAAATAAGTCTCTGATGTCCCCAGAGTGTGTATGTGAAGTTTTAGCTCAAAATACCCCACAGATAATTTATGGCATGTTAAAATTGTCACTTTTTGAGGGTGAGCAAAACGCACCATTTTTGTGTGTCCCTTTAAATGCAAATGAGCTGCTGCTCCCGGCCCCCTTTCTAGAAGAGGGCGGAGCTTCAAGAGCTCGTGTTAGCAGCTCCGATTACCTCACGCACTGAAAATGTAAATATATCGCGATATAAAAAATGCAATGATATGTATCGTTGATGTAAACGATATGATTCGCGATATAGAGTTGTTTTATCCAAGGCTCAACTTGCTGTATTTATAAGGTATAATTCACCCAAAAATGTAAATTCTGTCATCATGTACTCATGTCATGTCATTTCGTTAAACTTCCAAACACAAATGAAGATATTCTTTATGAAACCTGATATATTTCTGTCCCTCCATTTAAAGTCAAAGCGCAAACATCATTTAAATCACCAGATCACATTTAGTTTTAGTAGTATGATTATTCAAAGCATTTTAGATGGTTTATTCTTATATGTATAGTGCATTAATAGAGGGAGAGGCAGGACATAGCGAGCACCGGGAGAGAATGCTGCCTGCATTGAAAGCGCGAGTAATGCGTGAGAGAAAAAAAATGAATGTTTACGGCGTTTCAGTGACATTACTACATTAAACGACTATATATAATGTTGAATATAATGTATAATAATGCAATGGTGGAATATTTGTGGGTCCTGATAATAATACACTAATAACAATATTATTTTAATAATAATAAAAAAAATAACCCTCTTCTTTATTTTGGCTTAAAATATCACGATACATATCGTATCGTGAGTTCAGTATAGCGATTTATATCGAATCGTGACACGAGTGTATCGTTACACCCCTCCTATGTATTTTTACAACAAAAGTGCATTAACGCTGCGAGTTGTTTACGTTCATTATTATTGTAATGTTATTTGCAGTGTTTGACTTGTCATGTCTTTTGGAGGAGGGGTGGCTTTGGAGAGAGAGCGCTCTGAAGAGAGGGTGGGATCTTATGCTTTCAAAGCTAGCTTGCTATTGCTAGCCTCAACGAAATTGCCTTCCCTACCTTTAACTAACTAATAATAATAATAACAAATGGGACCTTATTGTAAAGTCTTCCTATTATTCCTGTGGTAAAACAAAGTTAACATGCAATGAGAAGCAGCAGCGTGCGTCAACGCAAAATTGCATGACATAAAACGAGAAACCTGCACGGTCATTCCACCTAAATAACTGTTCCTTATTTGGCATGGGTACGTGGAGCTGATGGAACACCCGCACAGAATTTTTATTTCCCTTCCCAGCAGCCTATTTCGCTCAGCCTCCACTCAATCTCTGGCTGAAACAGAGGTGCCTGAACTCTAAAGGTGTCATTACAACAGGAGAGATGAGGCATGAATAAGAAGAGCAAAAAAAAAAAAAAAAAAAAAACAGTGCGAAAGATAGGCCAAGACAATGAGAGAGAGGGAGACTGATGAAGTATGAGAAAAGAGACTGCGTGAAAGGGACTATAGACACACGACTGAAGGAACAAGGGGACGAGAGCAAGAAAATCGAACAAGAGACGATCTATACATATCATCATACAATGTAATAATGATGTAATTAGCCAAAGAGTTCAGCCAATGGCAATATTTTGGTCTAAATGTGACTATAGATTATCATCAAAGTTCCTGTCCTGCAAGTGCTGACATCTGCAGACAGTCGACTATTTATTAAATCTAATAAAAGCACTGAACAGTGGCACTTCAAATAAAAAATGACCCCTTCTCGAGTCTGTCTCAGTACAGACAATAAGCTTTCTATATTCTCACTGAAACACAGGCTCAGTCTAAGTAGTGATGTATTGTCGACTTAGTAAGTCATTTGTTGATGGAGGTTCAGATCTGTGCCGCCTGCGTATGATTTTCCTTAAACCAGAAATCTACTAATTCACTAGTTCACTGAAATTAGAGTCATATAAAACCAGACACATCTAGAAGCCGGAAACAGCAGACTATAAACAACAACAAAGATACATGAGCTTAAAAAGTGAAAAAAAAGTTTGAAGAGCAAAAGGAAAAAAAGAGGGGGGGAATATTGGGTTTATTGAGATATAAGTCCTTTATTTACAAAAAATATACATGCCATAATAATATAAAATGAAAAACAGTGTAGTGTGAATTATTTCTGTAAAATATACCAAATTCGGTCAATTTGCACAATCAACACTAGTCAATGTAGGCCAATTAAACTAGCATTGGCCACTGCTTAGTGGCGGAAGTAGACTTTTATACATGGGGTGGACGGGGGGTGGCCAAGGCTACTTTAGGGGGGTCCATAGACCGTAAAAGAATATCATGTGTAATACTTATTTGTTTTCATCATTTTTACCCATGTAACACTGTATTCTAATAAATAAGCAACCAAAATTTTAGATATCAGTGAAACTTCACAATTCTTGATTCCAACTAATATTCCACAGCAAAAACTACAAGCCTAATAATATAAATTTAAAACATTATTGAATACAAGTGAACAGTCAGCAGTAAAGTAAGAAGAGTGCTAAGAATTAAGTGCTTGAAGTTTCAGGTCTAACAGTAATTCAGGTACAGAAATTGAATAATCAAACGTAAAATAACATCGCATAATCTTCACTGTATAAATTAAACATAGATTAATGCATGTTAAAACTAGCTACAAAAGTTATTCAGTCTAGATCAGTGGGTGATTTTTCTTTTGTTCTTTGATTAACTTTAATGACAGATGGGCGGAGGCTAAAGGCTGCTGTCTCTTTAAGACCAAATGCACAATATTGAATCCAATACTGACACTAATCCGATTTCATTTGTCAACTGCTTACATTCGGTTAAGACATATCCGACTGTGTTAACTATGATACTCGCTATTTTTGGCATACCTTTATGCGCAGGCCTATTTGTCCGTTCAAGCGCAAGATGTGCTATGGATGAAACGCCATATGCCGCGCAATGCGTTCAAGCCAGCAATGCAAAACCTAATCTAATCACCATGCAGGCAAAAAAAAGTTCACTTCAAGAATGAAAAAAGTGGCGTCGATGTGTTTTGCTGTAAGAACTGCACAAACGGAAACAGAAAGGGCAATCTACACTCACCTAAAGGATTATTAGGAACACCATACTAATACTGTGTTTGACCCCCTTTCGCCTTCAGAACTGCCTTAATTCTACGTGGCATTGATTCAACAAGGTGCTGAAAGCATTCTTTAGAAATGTTGGCCCATATTGATAGGATAGCATCTTGCAGTTGATGGAGATTTGTGGAATGCACATCCAGGGCACGAAGCTCCCGTTCCACCACATCCCAAAGATGCTCTATTGGGTTGAGATCTGGTGACTGTGGGGGCCATTTTAGTACAGTGAACTCATTGTCATGTTCAAGAAACCAATTTGAAATGATTCGAGCTTTGTGACATGGTGCATTATCCTGCTGGAAGTAGCCATCAGAGGATGGGTACATGGTGGTCATAAAGGGATGGACATGGTCAGAAACAATGCTCAGGTAGGCCGTGGCATTTAAACGATGCCCAATTGGCACTAAGGGGCCTAAAGTGTGCCAAGAAAACATCCCCCACACCATTACACCACCACCACCAGCCTACACAGTGGTAACAAGGCATGATGGATCCATGTTCTCATTCTGTTTACGCCAAATTCTGACTCTACCATCTGAATGTCTCAACAGAAATCGAGACTCATCAGACCAGGCAACATTTTTCCAGTCTTCAACTGTCCAATTTTGGTGAGCTTGTGCAAATTGTAGCCTCTTTTTCCTATTTGTAGTGGAGATGAGTGGTACCCGGTGGGGTCTTCTGCTGTTGTAGCCCATCCGCCTCAAGGTTGTGCGTGTTGTGGCTTCACAAATGCTTTGCTGCATACCTCGGTTGTAACGAGTGGTTATTTCAGTCAAAGTTGCTCTTCTATCAGCTTGAATCAGTCGGCCCATTCTCCTCTGACCTCTAGCATCAACAAGGCATTTTCGCCCACAGGACTGCCGCATACTGGATGTTTTTCCCTTTTCACACCATTCTTTGTAAACTCTAGAAATGGTTGTGCGTGAAAATCCCAGTAACTGAGCAGATTGTGAAATACTCAGACCGGCCCGTCTGGCACCAACAACCATGCCACGCTCAAAATTGCTTAAATCACCTTTCTTTCCCATTCTGACATTCAGTTTGGAGTTCAGGAGATTGTCTTGACCAGGACCACACCCCTAAATGCATTGAAGCAACTGCCATGTGATTGGTTGATTAGATAATTGCATTAATGAGAAATTGAACAGGTGTTCCTAATAATCCTTTAGGTGAGTGTATATTAGCTATATCTTTCCATAAGCACAGACTTTACACAGAAAAAAAAAATACTGAAAAATGCCTATACACACTCTTCCAGCTTAGGGTGAAGTCATTATACATTAACAACGTTTTGAGACAAATTGTGTCGTTTAATGGAAAACAATGTGAATGGCGCGACAGGATTTTAAACAACTCTGCGCATATGCGCGACCCCCATTATTCTTAATCGTCTGTCTGGCAACTAACGTTAATATTCATGATACATTAACAATGTGCCGCGCCGTCGCACGTCAAAATAAATGCTTCTTTCAAGAGGAGGTGAAATGGAAGTAGCGATCTAAATTTTGGGGTGGCCAGTCAGATGTCAGATGCTCTGGCTCCACCACTGCTGCTTATGAGTACATTAAATCAAAATGCATAATTTAGCACAAAACAAAAGTTGTCACGTAACTGCAGTTTCAGAAAGAAATAAGCTTCACAACTACAGCTTTTTCATGTTAGTGCTAACGGAATAAACCTTACAAGTGCTTTATTGATTCACATTTAATGCCACATCTTATGAATCCCCATCCAACACTCCAACACATTACCTCATTTAGCCCAAGGGCTTTGTTGAGGATAAACAGTTTCATTTGCACCCAAGAGCTGCCCAGGAATTCCCAAGCAATTTGCTCTTTGTTGTGTTAGAGTAAATTGCTGAAAAACGTGTGTATAAAGTACACACTTGGCATTATCAAGTGTGCAGTTCCTCATGGGGAGTATTTGTTCATGACGGAAGCTTTCAGTGTGTATCTCTGAGCCATTTAAAGTGCTGAAGAGAAGATGTGTCTTGTGTTTGTCTCAAAAGACATGGAACGAAAGTCCGTCCCTAGAGAGAGTGTCTCTAAAGAGGCCGCTGCTAATTGTCTGACAACTGCAGCATGTTGCTCCTATTAATTCCCCAAAAGGAGTTTAGAAGCATTTCACCCTTCCATAGCAACTCTGATAGAGGTCCAATTTGACCAAATATTATGCTGTAAAGTACTTTACTTTAACTTAAAGTAATACGTGCAAAATTATGTGATTTTGGCACAAAAAAATACACCATGTTAATTATGACATCATCTCACCCAAGTTCTAAAGTGTGTGTATGTCAGCTTGTGTTTAAAACAATCTGTTCCACTCAAACACTTTACTTGTCTTCTGTAACTATCTGTTTCTCAAGTGCTTTCTCACTTCCAGACAATAAAACAGTCCTATACAGATAAGGCCAAGTTGCACTACATGCAAGTGTCACTTTGAGCCACCTCTGATGTGTGTTATCAGGCCATAGTGTTGAATGACCAATACGTCAAACTACAGAGTCAGTCGAGATAAAGAGCCGGTCTATTTATGTCAGGCAACAGCCATGCAATTACTAACTTACTGCAATGCTCCAACCATGCATTATTCCATGCATTAACAAAGAAAAAAAATCGAAAAAATATAGAGTAATATAAACATAAATAAATGTAAATATAAAATTATACGCCTAATCATACCAAAAAAATAAATACATTTTAAAGATTCTTTGGGCCCTATCATAGACCCGGCACAACGCGACGCCAGGCGCGACGTGAGTGTTTTTTGCTAGTTTCAGCCCGATGCAGTTATAATTTTCACGTCCAGTGCTACGTTGTTTAAATAGCAAATGCTCTCGCGCCATCTGTTCCCCCGTGTTCAGGCTCATTGTTGGTGTTGCTATTTTGAGGAACTGAAAACGACTGCGCCATTGACCAACAAAAACCTGGTAGTGCGCAGTATTTTTTGAGTTATTTAAAGGGCGTGTTAGTAATATGCGCCTATAGGTGGGTGCACAACTGTTTATTACACACACACGTACGCGCAGCAGCACACAAACATTTTTAAATATTAAAAATAAAAGGATTCCTCTCTGGAGAAGCGTTCAGCCTTTCCGCTGACAAATTCCACCATGTAAATAGCGAATCCGCCATGGTGCAAGCGCAGCTGGCTTTTAAAGGGAATGGGAGATGAAACTCTGATTGGTTTATTGCATGTTACGCCCAAAAAACACCCATGATTCATTAAGAGACAAGTGCTGCATTCCAGTTCGTTTTTATTATGCCCTTCACTCGCTAACTTCCCTCCGTCTCGTTTACTCGGATGTGCGTCATTGCATGAGTGCCCACTACTGGCGGAACCTTTGCAATGGGCTGAACTGGAACGTCCTAAGCCCTTGATCACTTGGAATCCACTATGGAGTTGATTTATTATTATTATTATTTTTTTATTCTATATGTATATAGGTGTGTTTGGGTTGTTTTAAATGTTTTTTAAAATAATTAAAATATCATAGAGTTGTTTGTGGTGGGGTGAATTAAACGTGATATGCGGTGACGTCACAATCGTGTTGCATTGTGGTATATGAAGCTGCCTGAAGTGTACATATGAAGTAGACTGTCCATATAAACTTCCCTCGTCCACTTCACGAAGTGGAACGCACTTCAAAATGGCGGCAGGGATTCCCCCGAGGGGAAGTGCTTAGGGAAGTTCGCAAGTGCGTGTCTAAAAGTGGAGTGGAACGCAGCATTAGTACAACCCTTTTAGACCATGCGTCTGGCGCGCCGACCGTTTTTTCCGCCATTAAACTAGCAAAAGTGGATTCGGACACGCCCTAAGTGCACCTGCGCCATGAGCTTCAGACAATGCGCTCAGATCGGTAAAAGAAAAAAAACAACAACAAAAAAACACTGAATACAACAAAAAGCAAATATGCATCTTTACTGACACATCATATGAACAGCCAGTTAATAAACTTAAGTACATAAAATGATTCTTGGTACCTAAATTCAGACTAATAACTCAGCACGCAGACTAAAATGACAATAAAAAATATTCTCAAATAGAAAAAGGTTATGCATTGAGCATATCTCCTCAATGAGAGGCACAGCTCATAATGCTCGTGTAATATTGACTTGTTAAATGAAAATGTCCAGCTTTGGCACAGTATTCACATGAATAAACAAAAACGGACATCTTTGAACAAATATGATGCATTAAGCTCCAAAGAGTTGAGCATGCATACGCACACAACAGGAAAAACTCACTGAAAACTTTAGCAAAGGTTTATAAATGTGAGTTGAGCTATTCTTGCAGTCTTTCAAAGGCATGGTACTTTTGAGAACAGTGTTTACAATATACATGTAGGCGATGATTGGTTGTAAAGACTAGGAAGCATTGTGAATAAAGAGAACAAAAAGGTCTGCGTCGACCAAAGTAATATAAAATGCAATCGAGGCAAGAAACGACCTAAAACTAAAACTGAATCATTAGTTCATTAGCACAAAAGTGGTACAGTGAGGAGGAAAAGTACATTTTCAAAAGCATTTCCAAGCTCGCAAAGTAAATAAATGGGATGTGCTTCATTAATATCTCTCCAGAACAGCTGTTTGGATTAAACAAACAGATATCACTGGCTTCTATTCAAATGGTAATAATAAAAGTACAATTTATCAGCTAAAACAGATCTAGAATGAACTCCTGAACACATATTTCTGCACTAATTTTCTTTTGCATCTCCAAACAAAGATGGAGAAAGAGAAACTACATATGCTCTGAACATCTACTGTACACCAGCTGTTCAGATAAAAAAGGAAACGATGTTTACCGCTGGAATTTCAAGGTTTAGAAAACGTTTAACAAAAAACTTAATCACTGACCTACCGAAGAGCTACAACAATCTTAAAGAAATGCAATGTGGGGTTTGGACACTAATTCCACACCTCATTCTTGATCACAGTAATCATAAACCCTCCCAATGACAACAGCAAGTTTTCAGATACCAAGCACTTCAAATTATGTCACCTTCAGCGTATTGTGATAAATACTGTTACCGCCTAACTGTCAAAAGAATGAATAAATAATTTATCTGGCAATGACGCTAATGTAATTAGCCTAAGAACTGACCTTCCTCAAGGCCTGGCACCTTGTTTATTTCATAACATTTTAATTGCTCTTTACAACCTGTAAGAAAACTTGCAGGATTATCATCACATAATACGCCAATGGAAACAATAAGAGCTTTCATGATGACATCCCAGGTGAAAAGACATACTATTAAATGTATTAAAAATGTATTATAGTATATATTTGTATTGTACTAAAAACATACTCAAATACATTTTTAATGCATGAGGAGACTAAGGGCACGTAAAACCCAAATAAAAACAGACCTGTATTTCCTCATAGGCCTCGTCGACGGTGGTGACTTGGTGCTGTTCGTGTAAGGCGGGCTCATCACAGAAGAAACACACCAAGCTCTTGTCACTTAAGCAGAAGAGCTTGACCTTTTCATGGTCCTTGCATGGGTACGAGTTCCTCTGGGCGTTGAGGATGGCGTCCAGAGGAAAAGCGGCGTACCTCTCCACGATGTTGGAGAGCTTCAGGCTCGGGGATAAAAGGGGATCGGCGAAGGTCCTCCTGCACTCTGGGCAGTCTCGCGTGCCGTGATGCTCCTGTCTGCTCCAGTGCTCAGTGATGCACTTACGGCAGAAGTAGTGCTCGCAGCCAAAACTGACCGGGTCTTGATAAATGCTCAGACAAATGGAACACAAGAGCTCGTCCTTCAGACAGCAAGCCATTTGAATCTATGGAGGGGTCGGTCATGCACTGTGCAGGCGGCAGGATGCACAAACCCTGAGTCTCTAAACCAGCTGGGCTTCCTAAATGTGCTTTGTGAGTCTTGAAAATGGTCCTCTCCTGAATTAGATGAAGTGTTCTAGAAAGGAAAAGCAGAAACAGAGAGGATAAGCAAGATGGTTCTGCAACAGGTACACTAAGTTTATAAATGGTATAAATGCTTTAGACATGGACTTTGCCCTAAATTATCATGCATTGATGAGCGAATGCAGATAAATCTTCCACTGACTGAAAAGAAAAGAGTTGATATTCCTTAATTAAAGGAGATTCGCCTGAAAATCTGATTATTTACTACCCTCGTTCTGCAGGATTCAATAGGACCTTATCAAGCCCATTAAAAACATATTTTATTACATTTTCATTTAAGAATCGGAAACGATATTCCGTGGCTAATTAAAGACATGCATTCATTTTTTACAGACTGTCACTCAGTCACCATTCACTTCACAAGGATTCAAAGGAATCTTGTATGGAGGTCCAAACCTGCAGAAATTTTAAATAAAATTAAATTAACAAATTGAATAAAAGGAAAATCAAGCAATAAACGACTTGATTTCTTTTTTCTTTATTATTTTCTGTATTTAATTAGCTTTATTTTACTACACATTTTATTTAAATTTACTTATTTCTGCAGGTTTGGGGATTCCATAATCTTGTCAAATGCATTTAAAGAACATATTAAATAATTAAGAATATTGCATTTAAAATTCTAAAATTATTCAAAATGATATTCCCTCGCTACAGGCTAATTAAAGACATTAATTTATAAAACCGGAGTTAATTTATACAAGCTGTCACTCAGTCACCAAACACTTTTCAATAAGTAGTAGTGGTATATAAGTTTATTGCCATATCAGCATCACTGGCTATTACATGGCAGATACATATTAAACATTTAACAACATAATTTCATAAACACGATACAATAAAAACAAACATTTTATAAAATAATTTTAAAAAAATAAGTACATAATAATGTACAAAATGGCACTTTTCAATAAGACCTTTTCAAATAAATTTAAAGAATGTAATATATAGACATCTGACATTATCAAAATAAATTTTCAATTGCTTATCTTCATAAGGTTATACAGATTATACAGCCACCATAGACTTGAACTTAAGTTAATTGGATTTTATCACGTCCATTTAAATCAGCGGTATACAAATCAGAAAGCTCCTGTACACCATGGCGATTGCACAAAAGTTACGAGCATCACTGATTTGTTTCAAAAAGCAGCTTTTAACCATTTCTCCTCTCTTTTTCCATAATTTTCTTCTTGATGTTTATCAAAGCCGGCTGCTAAATAATTAGCCAGCTAGCAGGATGTGTAAACAGGTTTTCCATGTATTCAATCCTCTGAAAAAAACTGACATTATCACTTCATTCACTTACCCTAAACGGTCCTGACGCGTTATACACTGGAAACAGACGACTGTCACATTATTGGAAGAGCGGGTCGTTGTTTTAATTAGACATTTTCTTCACGTCAGATTCATCAAACCTGAAGCGACCGACCTCTCCTGACAATCCCACTGCTCTAAACTCGATCCAGAGGCGCACAGCAACGGAACGAACCAACTCCACACAGGGGGGGACACACAAATAGATGGCAAGCTAATACAGCTCTCTCGGGACTTTTATTCGTGCTATAAGGAAATTAAGTAAAGTACACACTTTTAATTTGTGTTCATCATCTGGACTGGATTCGTGAGGAATATAAGACATTTTTACACGGATGAAGGGTGAACCCCTCCCGCTGCTGTGATGGTACAGCTCCGGCTTCCTCATCACAGGCATATGATAATATGAGGGTGATTGCTCGCACTCTGCTGGCGTGTATTTGTAGTAGGTCGACACAAAACACAAATGTGTTTTTTATAAAAAATTTCAGATTCAGAATAGTATTCAGTTATTTAATTTTGTCACTCCAAAAATGATCAGTATTAAAGCAAGTTTAGATTATTGTTTTTTTTAACCTGCGGTGGAAATTGCCATAGACCTTGCAACTTGGTAAAAGTGCATTATATTCTCATGAAGCCTGTTAAAACATGTACAGGATAAAATTATTATTATATGTATCTATATATTTGTATCTATCTATCTCTGACGCGTCAAGGCATGGACTGCACTAGACCCCTGAAGGTGTGCTGTGGTATCTGGCACCAAGATGTTAGCAGCAGATCCTTTAAGTCCTGTAAGTTTCGAGGTAGGGCCTCTATGGATCAGACTTGTTTGTTCAGCAAATCCCACAGATGCTCGATTGGATTGAGATCTGGGGAATTTGGAGGCCAAACTCGTTGTGCTCCTCAAACCATTCCTCGACCATTTTTGCTTTGTGGCAGGACGTATTATCCTGCTGAAAGAGGCCACAGCCACCAGGGAATACCGTTTCCCTGAAAGGGTGTACATGGTCTGCAACAATGCTTAGGTATGTGTCAAAGCAGAACATTGCCCAAAGCATCACACTGCCTCCGCCAGCTTGCCTTCTTCCCATAGTGCATCCTGGTGCCATGTGTTCCCCAGGTAAGCGACGTACACGCACCCGCACGCATGTGATGTAAAAGAAAACGTGATTCATCAGACCAGGCCACCTTCTTCCATTGCTCTGTGGTCCAGTTCTGATGCTCACGTGCCCACTGTCGGCACTTTCGGTGGTGGACAGGGGTCAGCATGGGCACCCTGACTGGTCTGCGGCTATGCAGCCCCATAAACAACAACCTGCGATGCACTGTATTCTTTCTATCAGAACCAGCATTAACTTCTTGAGCAGTTTGAGCTACAGTAGCTCGTCTGTTTGATCGGACCACATGGGCCAGCCTTCACTCCCCACGTGCATCAATGAGCCTTGGCCGCCCATGACCCTGTCGCCGGTTCACCACTGTTCCTTCCTTGGACCACTTTTGATAGATACTGACCACTGCAGACCGGGAACACCCCACAAGAGCTGCAGTTTTGGAGATGCGCTGACCCAGTTGTCTAGCCAAACTATAACGATAACGGCACAGAGAAATGATATAAACGATTTTTTCCAGCTGATGAACCATAAAAACATTGACAGCCAATCAGAATCCATCCTGCTCTAAAGAGCTCGAGCATTTAAAGGGATAGTTCACCCCAAAATGGATATTTCTGTCATCATTTACTCACCCTCAAGTTGTTCTAAACCTGTATGAATTTCTTTCTTCTGCTGAACACAAAAGAAGATATTTTGAAGAATATGGATTACCAAACAGTTTATGCGCCCCATTGACTTCCATAGTATGGAGAAAAAAAAATACTACAGAAGTCAATGGGGTCCATCAACTGTTTGGTTACCAACATGTTGTATAACAATTTTTGTAGGCCACAGGTTTGCAGAACTACAGGTCAACTGCCTGACTGAATTATTGTCAAAGCTCTTTCCAAAAAATGCCCATGTAATTGACACATTGTGTTGTTTTCACCTTTACTTCATGCACCCACATTTCCCAACACTGGCACATCTCACTTCAAACACTGCCCTCTGACCACCAACCCTCTCACTGAGTTATTCTGGTGCTCGTGGTTTGACTTGTGCCACACATTTAATAACATTGACAACACTTACTGTATCACTAAAAGAAATAAGGATGCCTTTCTCACCTGTCCCCACTTTACAAGAAGAACATAGAAAATGTATGAATCGGCAGTTTATGAAGTTGTCAGACATCAATGCAAACCTTGTTTATCTCTGTAGTTTCGATGTGAAAAATCTGAGATCCTGTGGTTTACATTCATTGTTTGCACCTTGTAGCGCAATCCGTATCTTCAGTGCAACACACCGTGTGTTCATTATGAAAGTGTGCAACAAGATACTATCAGAATTCATTCATAGCTTGCATACATTGCACTGGAGAAACAGCGTGCTGTTAATGGGCAGGTCATCCGTTTGCTTCCCTGCCTCAAGTTGATGTCAGGATTTCCTGTCACAGAGTACAGCGCAAACAAGCCATTTCCCACAAACTGAACGATATCTCTGTTGTTTGCTCACTCATAATCATAACACCTGTGCTTTTAACACATTGCTGTGGTTTCACAACAGGGATGGATCAGAATGGAGAACACAGTTTACTAAAATGACTCACCTCGAGCACCTGGGCTTTCTGAAAACTGTGAACTTTTAGAAAACAAACTTGCGCACTATTTAATTTGTCCAACAGTGGCCATTCATGCATCACAGAATTTTTTTTTCTTCTTCTGAAACCATGATATAGAATTTAATTTCCATTATTCTGTGATAGAAATGATGCCCTAAAATGAGGCATGTAATCTGTGTAAAAACGAATTTACACAAAATAAATTTAGATTTATGCAAAATGTGTCGAAAGTTATAGATTTAAACTGATTTGATCATGCATTGCCTGGGAATCGAACCCATAACCTTGCAGTTGTCAGCAGAAGCTCTACTTCTTGGATTTTCATATTGCAAAACTGAAAATCTGGGTCTGTGACGAGGGTAAAACAAGATGCATAAAAAGTAAAACTATGCATAAAAAGATGTTGAAAATAAAACAGATATAAATAAAAAGAAAATAAATAGAATTTAAAAAAATATATAAAATAAATTTTAAAAAGTTACTTTTTGAGCTACCGGAATCACAATAAATATTTAAATAATTCATATAGATGACCATCATTTTTATTTAATGTTTAATGTATAATATTTTATGATGTATTTTCAGTCTGGGTCTGTGACGAGGGTAAAACAAAATCTATACCTAAAAAGACGGTGAAAATAAAACAGAAATAAATGAAAAAGAAAATAAATTGATTTTTTTAAATATATATACACTCACCTAAAGGATTATTAGGAACACCGTACTAATACTGTGTTTGACCCCCTTTCGCCAGAACTGCCTTAATTCTACGTGGCATTGATTCAACAAGGTGCTGAAAGCATTCTTTAGAAATGTTGGCCCATATTGATAGGATAGCATCTTGCAGTTGATGGAGATTTGTGGGATGCACATCCAGGGCACGAAGCTCCCGTTCCACCACATCCCAAAGATGCTCTATTGGGTTGAGATCTGGTGACTGTGGGGGCCATTTTAGTACAGTGAACTCATTGTCATGTTCAAGAAACCAATTTGAAATGATTCGAGCTTTGTGACATGGTGCATTATCCTGCTGGAAGTAGCCATCAGAGGATGGGTACATGGTGGTCATAAAGGGATGGACATGGCCAGAAACAATGCTCAGGTAGGCCGTGGCATTTAAACGATGCCCAATTGGCACTAAGGGGCCTAAAGTGTGCCAAGAAAACATCCCCCACACCATTACACCACCACCACCAGCCTGCACAGTGGTAACAAGGCATGATGGATCCATGTTCTCATTCTGTTTACACCAAATTCTGACTCTACCATCTGAATGTCTCAACAGAAATCGAGACTCATCAGACCAGGCAACATTTTTCCAGTCTTTAACTGTCCAATTTTGGTGAGCTCGTGCAAATTGTAGCCTCTTTTTCCTATTTGTAGTGGAGATGAGTGGTACCCGGTGGGGTCTTCTGCTGTTGTAGCCCATCCGCCTCAAGGTTGTACGTGTTGTGGCTTCACAAATGCTTTGCTGCATACCTCGGTTGTAACGAGTGGTTATTTCAGTCAAAGTTGCTCTTCTATCAGCTTGAATCAGTCGGCCCATTCTCCTCTGACCTCTAGCATCAACAAGGCATTTTGGCCCACAGGACTGCCGCATACTGGATGTTTTTCCCTTTTCACACCATTTTTTATAAACTCTAGAAATGGTTGTGCGTGAAAATCCCAGTAACTGAGCAGATTGTGAAATACTCAGACCGGCCCGTCTGGCACCAACAACCATGCCACGCTCAAAATTGCTTAAATCACCTTTCTTTCCCATTCTGACATTCAGTTTGGAGTTCAGGAGATTGTCTTGACCAGGACCACACCCCTAAATGCATTGAAGCAACTGCCATGTGATTGGTTGATTAGATAATTGCATTAATGAGAAATTGAACAGGTGTTCCTAATAATCCTTTAGGTGAGTGTATATATATATATATATATAAAATAAAAAAATGAAAAAAGGTTAGGTAAAAAGGTACAGTAATTATAATAAATATTGAAATCATTCATATGGATGACCATAATTTTTTTATTATTATTTAATTATTTTAATTTGATTTTAAAAATATATATTTAATGATGGACTTTCCATTTTCATATTGCAAGACTAAAAGTCTGGGTCTGTGATGAGGGTAAAACAAAATCTATACATAAAAATACTTTGAAAATAAAACAGAAATACATGTAAAAATATATATATATATTTAAAAAAATAAATAAATGAAAAGATTATTCATTTTTGAGTACAGGAATTACAATAAATATTGAAATCATTCATATAGATGACCATAATTTTTTTTAATTGGATAATTATTTTAATTTGATTTAAAAATAATACTATACATAAAAAAGATGTTGAAAAACCCCCAGAAATAAATGAAAAAGAAAATAAATGGAAAAAGTTTGTAAATATATATATAATAAAAAATTAATTATTATTATTATTCTTTTTTTTGTGCTACAGGAATCACATTGAAATATACAGGTATATCTCAATAAATTAGAATGTCATGGAAAAGTTAATTTATTTCAGTAATTCAACTTAAAAGGTGAAACTAATATATTATATAGACTCATTACATGCAAAGTGAAATATTTCAAGCCTTTATTTGTTATAATTTTGATGATTATGGGTTACAGCTTATGGAAACCCCAAATTCAAAATCTCAGAAAATTAGAATATTGTGAAAAGGTTCAGTATTGTAGGCTCAAAGTGTCACACTCTAATACACTAATTAATCCAAAACACCTGCAAAGGGTTCCTGAGCCTTTAAATGGTCTCTCAGTCTGGTTCAGTACAATTCACAATCATGGGGAAGACTGCTGACCTGACAGTTGTGCAGAAAACCATTGACACCCTCCACAAGGAGGGAAAGCCTCAAAAGGTAATTGCAAAAGAAGTTGGATGTTCTCAAAGTGCTGTATCAAAGCACATTAATAGAAAGTTAAGTGGAAGGGAAAAGTGTGGAAGAAAAAGGTGCACAAGCAGCAGGGATGACCGCAGCCTGGAGAGGATTGTCAGGAAAAGGCCATTCAAATGTGTGGCGGAGCTTCACAAGGAGTGGACTGAGGCTGGAGTTACTGCATCAAGAGCCACCACACACAGACGGATCCTGGACATGGGCTTCAAATGTGGGCTTACCTGGACTAAAGAAAAAAAGAACTGGTCTGTTGCTCAGTGGTCCAGCCCTCTCTTCTGATGAGAGCAAATTTTGCATCTCATTTGGAAACCAAGGTCCCAGAGTCTGGAGGAAGAATGGAGAGGCACACAGTCCATGATGCTTGAAGTCCAGTGTGAAGTTTCCACAGTCTGTGTTGGTTTGGGGAGCCATGTCATCGGCTGGTGTTGGTCCACTGTGCTTTATTAAGTCCAGAGTCAACGCACCCGTCTACCAGGACATTTTAGAGCACTTCATGCTTCCTTCAGCAGACAAGCTTTATGGAGATGCTGACTTAATTTTCCAGCAGGACTTGGCACCTGCCAAGTACCAAAACCTGGTTCAATGACCAAGGGGTTACTGTGCTTGATTGGCCAGCAAACTCGCCTGACCTGAACCCCATAGAGAATCTATGGGGCATTGCCAAGAGAACAATGAGAGACATGAGACCGAACAATGCAGAAGAGCTGAAGGCCGCTATTGAAGCATCCTGGTCTTCCATAACACCTCAGCAGTGCCACAGGCTGATAGCATCCATGCCACGCCGCATTGAGGCAGTAATTCATGCAAAAGCGGCCCAAACCAAGTACTGAGTACATGTGCATGATTACACTTTTCAGAGGGCCGACATTTCTGTATTTAAAATCCTTTTTTTTATTGATTTCATGTAATATTCTAATTTTCTGAGATTTTGAATTTGGGGTTTCCATAAGCTGTAAGCCATAATCATCAAAATTATAACAAATAAAGGCTTGAAATATCTCACTTTGCATGTAATGAGTCTATATAATATATTAGTTTCACCTTTTAAGTTGAATTACTGAAATAAATGAACTTTTCCACGACATTCTAATTTATTGAGATGCACCTGTATATGATTATAATTTTTATTGTATTTTTTTTTTTTTTATTTATTGGATAATTATTTTACTTCACTTAAAAAAAATATATTTAATGATGGATTTTCATATTGAAAGACTGAAAGTCTGGGTCTGTGACGAGGGTAAAACAAAATCTATACATAAAAATACTTTGAAAATAAAACAGAAATAAATGAAAAATAAAATAAATGGGAAAACATCATTTTTAAATATATATAATAAAAAATAAATGGTTAATTTTTTGGCTACAGGAATCACAGTAAATATTGAAATCATTCAATGACCGTAATTTTTTATTTTACCTAATTTAATAACAAAATACTTTGTTTTGATAAAAATCTATCTGTCATAAGTGTTCACACCCCAATATTCCCCAACAGGATTTCAATGGTGTTACTGTGTCCAAGAGAGCACGTGTACATTATAATACTTACATCATCTGCTTCAATTCTGAATGAGTGATTACTCAATGAGCTACAAATGAAAACCAGATTTCCTGAAGCAGTCCCACAACAAACACACTGTGGCTTATACCGAAGACTTTGTTCCACGCTCGGAAAAAGCAAGCAGAGCAGTCGACGTGGGAGTACAGCAACCATCAAACCAGCGGTGCAGGAGGGCATGATCAATATTTAATCAGCTCCTAAAGAGATACTTCTCCATGATTCCTTAAGTCTGTTAACAGCTGCATTGATCCACCGCTGGAGGCTTTATATTAAACATACTATCATCTTAAACCACTTTTTGTGCTGGTGGTTGTCCAACAGCGTCTATATAATGGATGTTCCGGTGAGGAGTTTCCACAGTTTGGTCTTGACTACACTGTAGTTTCCACAGTTGTCGGTCTATGATGAAATATCTAAATCAAAGCAATTCACGCTGAATAAAATATGACCAGACTTTAGACTTGTGGTCGATTCCTGTGCAAAACTCTCTGGCATATTACCAAGGCATTGCTAGGTCACTCAAATGATTTTTTTTTACCCCTGTTTTATTGTCCACAAGGTGAAAAATCATCTGTCCAAACTTGTGTAACATACTGTAAGCAATAGTAATAACTTGCCTAATAGAAAAAATAATATAGAGAAACTATTTTGAACAATATTGTGTTTTATAAGAGTATATACAAAATGTTACAATGACAAAAATTAATTTACAAGTTTAAAAAGCATTTAAAAACAAAAAATAATTATATACATATCTGTCATCTTTGGCAATATACTTGGAAGTGCAATATATACAGTACAACCTGTGGTGTAACACTTCATCTCATGTAATCCCTAAAAACACATTCAGAGTCTATATTATCATGGGAAAAAATAGGTCAGTAAAACACTTTGTAGATTTGCAAGTAACCACTGGGTGGCGCTTGCTTCATATATCTAAAAATCTATGTATTATTCATTAAAGGTTCACTCAAAAGTAAAAACTCTATCATCCTTTACTGACCCTCAAGTTTTTCTGAACACAAAAGAAGATATTTTGAAGAATGCGAGTATTCAAACAGTTGCTGGTCCCCCTTGACTTCCACAGTATGAAAGAAAATACTATGGAAGTCAATGGGGACCAGTTGACCAGTTTAATCAGAATGATTTGGTTTTGGAAATCCCATGTTTTTCCATCCAGGATCAGATAATCCGTTTTACCTTTGAGCCGGTTTTTCAAAGCAAAATTGGATTGGATCACCCTGATCCAGATCCAAATCTGGATTACAAGTGCTCTACGGGGCCCCTAAAGCAGGGGTGTCCAAACTCGGTCTTGGAGGGTCACTATCCTGCAGAGTTTAGCTCCAACTTGCCTCAACACATCTGCCTAGAAGTTTCTAGTATCCTTAGTAAGACCTAGATTAGCTGGTTCAGGCGTGTTTAATTGGGGTTGGAGCTAAACTTTGCAGGACAGTGGCCCTCCAGGATCAGTATTGGACACCCCTGCCCTAAAGGGACATGGTGATGGGACAAAATATGAGATGGGGAAAAAAACATTTCAATGCTTTTGTGTTCTCTCAGAAAAGTTTTGCATAGCAAGAAACTGAGAAACTGCATTCACTTTTGACTGATTCATCTCTTATTGTGCCAATATAGTTTACAAACAGTGATAAAAAAATAAATAAAAAAACACTTTAAATTAAATATAATATTTTTGTTTGATATTTACAATATTTGATATTTGTTTGGGGATTATTTTATGGTGCCAAAATCTATGTTTACTTTACTGTAGGCTATCAAAAGTCTTAGGTAGCCTAATCATTTCTACTTCTAATTTATTACTTTAACAGTTAAACTAATCAAGAGAAAAATACAAAAATGTGTGTATATATTACATGATACAAATGTTGTATTTTTGACCAGTTTTAAAGTTTTATTACATTTTTGTTCCTGAAATCCACCCTTCTGCTGGGATCAGTATAATCCTGATTTTTTTGGGATCAAAGCTATCCCAATCTTACTAAAAAGTTTTGAACAACACAAACTGATGATTTGACCCTTAATTTCCACAGAACAAAGAAACTTGAGGGTGATTAAATGATGACAATATTTCTTTTTGGGTGAACTATCCCGTTAAGTCTCAATAGGGGGAGTATTTTATGGGTCAAAGACAATTACTAAAGTAATCATAAAGCTTTATAACAACGAAACATCATGGATGTAAAGAATCTGCACTAGAGGTCGACCAATATGTCAGCAAGGCCAATATTTGGTATTTTAAATGACCACTGGTCGACTTCGTCGACTTTACCCGTTTGGAGAGTTTTGGTGGCATGAAGTATGATGCAATTTTTTCTAGCTTGGCCAGCAATTATGTTTATGTGCAAGTTGCTATCATCAAATTATGTGAAATTAAATCAGCCTTCAGCCACCCTGCTCTTCAGATATCACTGAAAAACACTAATTAGTGCTAATGTAGTAATGTGAGCTTATTAATCAACCTATGTGTTTTTTTTATCCATTGCATTTAGGAATTTGCAAATGCATTTATCTAAACATATTTTATCAGTATATGTGTCATTTACTATCATCAAACTATGTGAAATGAAATCAGCCTAGATATGAGCATCGGATGCATAGATATGAAACCCCTAATTAGCACTTAATTTGCAGTAGTAACGTATGCTTACATATCAGCCTTACATTTGAACCTTTTTTAAATAATGCAATAAATGTCTTTTTTAAATGTCTGTTTAACATTACATTGCATTCGGGAGTTTGGCAAATACATTTATCTAAACATATACATTTTATCAGTTCATTTGATTAGAAGGCACACGGGCCGCTCTCCTGCACTGACTGCAGAGCTTCCTTGCCGTCCTCTTGCTGGCAGGATATACAGACCTCCTCTTGAGAGAGCGGCACTGGAGCTTCAACATGGGGTGTCAGTGCAGATGGGTTCAGAGGGATGGAACAGGAAGCTGTCCCCGGGTTCAGCTGGCAGTTGAAGGTGGCCGTGATGCTGAGATTGACTAACGGGCTGGAGACGGATGACAGCTCTGGTAGGGACTCTTCCTGGCTGGTGCGTTCCAGCCAGTCGCCGCTGCTGTGACTCTGACTGGAGTCTGGCTGACTCTGGCTGTCCGATGAAGTCATGGAGGGCTCCTTCTGGCACTTGTCGGCAGGTAATAGACGCTGACAATCAGGTATGCCGCTCTCCGTAGAAACTTGCTCTAGCTGAAGAGATGGGAAAAGTGAAATGAGGATGTGTGGAATACTGTATCCTACAATGCAATGAGCCCATTTTCAAAACATTAGCTGCATTTGAAGTTGCATACTTCCCTACTATATAGTAGGTGGAAAACAGTATGTGACAAAAGAAGTATGTCCAAATTCACAGTAGACTAAAAGTCTACTACTTCCTGTGAGATTATGAAGTGTGCATACGATGGACACTTTATTATCCCATAAGGCCATGGGAGAGGATTTATGAATAGCAGTGAAGTGATGTAACCTACGCTGGTAGGTCACATGATAATGACAACATGGCGAATGTAGTACGTCCAGATTACATTCATACTACACACATTCATACTATATAGAACATACTCTTTTAGCAGTCGTGAAGTAATTACTTATTCAAAATATGTACCTACTCAAGAGAGTATGCGATTTCGGACGCAGCCATAATTTGATTGGATTAATGAAAAAAAAAGCACAATAATCCTATTTATTTCTAATATGTTAAATGTATGACACTGAATTAAAGGGGTCCTATAATGCCCCTTTTTACAAGATGTAAAATAAGTCTCTGATGTCCCCAGAGTGTGTATGTGAAGTTTTAGCTCAAAATACCCCACAGATCATTTTTTATAGCATGTTAAAATTGTCACTTTTTGAGGGTGAGCAAAAACGCAGCGTTTTGTGTGTGTCCCTTTAAATGCAAATGAGCTGCTGCTCCCAGCCCCCTTTCAGGAAGAGGGCGGAGCTTCAAGAGCTCGTGTTAGCAGCTCCGATTACCTCACGCGGACACGCACTGAAAACGTCAGAAACTGTTCAGCCTTTTATGTTCAAACCAGACAATGATAGAGAGACTCTGTAGAATGCAACAGGACATTTCTGAATGTTAGTTGATGAATTTATGTAGCTGATGTGGAGTTAACTATCTTTAAGTCATCGATTAGCATGTTCTGTCATCATAATCTATAAATCGCTCATGTGGGAACTGTTGTAAGATGCACAGAGCCAGAGAATATCTGCTGCATGAAGATAGAACAGGTATAGTTTAGTTTAATTACGGTTTTAATTTATGTTGTCATCTTGCTTTTATGACATTCTATTGCATTTGTGTTACGCATTGTATCGCAATAAATGTGAAAAGATGGATGCGACGGCTTTAGCAAACTCCCAAATGTGCTCGACTACAACAACTCTTCCTCTTCTCAACATGGCCTCACCCCCTTTGTTGCGTGTTTACCCTTTAAAAAACCCTTTAAATATGTAACAAATTAGCTTAGTGTACTACTGTTTGAAGAATTTGTTGTTGTATTTTGCACACTGATTTTAGTAGATAAGGTAAACCAAATAGACAAACTTAGAAATAGAATATGAGAATTACTACTCTTTCTATTTCTGCTATATAAAATTAAGCACGTTCCTTTATAATGGAAGAAAACAAGATATATATATATATATATATATATATATATATATGCTCTTAGGCTGTGTCTGAAATCACCTCCTATCCCCTCATTCACTATTCCCTACATCACTCCACTAATATATTCCACTTGAAGGAGTGAATGAAAACAAGTGAGCCGGAAGGGCTGCTGCTTTTGCATAGTTGTGAACTCATTATTGCGGTGCATTGTGGGATTGAATGATTGCACTCGATAACTTCCACTATGGTTTCGGACACCACTACAAATGGCCCTATCCCCTCAAATAGTGCCCTATTTAAGGCTACAAGGGCGATTTCACAGCCTTATTATATCTCTACTTGGCAGGAATAGTAAGAGTAGTATGCTTATCCTTTATATGTAAGAAAACAAGATATATAGACTTACTATATCTTTATATGGCAGAAATAGTATTAGTACAATAGTATTATGATAGTATGCTATTCCGAATTTATGCTTGCTGATTAGAGAACTTAAACTTTAAATTAATATTGTGCTGGAAGTTTACCTTTTTTACTACCTTGTTTGATAGTAAAGCTACACCAAAATAATTGCCTTAAACATACTATTTTCTTTAAAAAAAAATATATATATATATATAATTAATAATAATAATAATAATAATAACAATAACAATAACAATAACAATAACAACAACAATAATATATATATATATATATATATATATATATATAAAATAATAATAATAATAATATATATATATATATATATATATATATAGTATGCCGTACATAGTACATACTGTACACACTTAAAAAAAACATACCTTGTTGCCCCCTGTGATTGGAACCTTTTGTAAACCTGCTGGAGAAAGTTAATAAAAAAAGACATCACCGAAAGTAAAAAATAGGTGATCATGATAAAAATTGAAAAAAGTACAGAATCTGAATAAGCTGATAACATTTAAATGATCTACCAAAATCACTTCTCTGATCTCTTCATAATTCATATGAAAATACCCACTATACCTTTTCTCTTTCGTAACTTGCAAGTAATCACCATCACTGCCAGCGTCAGCAAAACCAGAACACCACAAACAATGACTGGAGAGCACAGAGACAGAGAAAGAGAGATAAAGACAGACCACAGAAACAATAAAAGGTCACAGGCAACAGAAGGTGAGGAGGGAAATACATGACAGAGGGAGAATGAAAAAAATCATTGTCACAAGCAAGGCATCAAAAAGTGACTAGGTGACAGATACATGAATAATCAACAAAGTTGAGTAATTGTTCACTTACAAAAAGTACTAGGTTTTTACAAATGTTTGGATGGTAATACTAGATTATTCTTAAAAGTACCATCATCACACCACATAAATATCATGGCACATAAGAGTTAGGTTCTGGAAGTAAAATTAATTCCATTCATTTTCTCAACAGGGGAATCGATTTTTAAAATAACTTAAAAACAGCTCTACCGAAGTTGTTAATCGTTAATCGGTATATGCTTCTGTTAAAGCCATCAGTCCACATTATTTCAATTTATAATCTTGTCTAACAGTGCCATTCCTGGTGAAAAACTATATTACCCATGATTCTGCAAAGAAATCTACACCAATCAGGGAATCGTGACACGCAAATCATGTCAAAAGAACTCTTTCAAACAATGCATATCTGCATATTTGCAATAAACATAAAATGTATTGTTTATATACACCGATCAGGCATAACATTATGATATTAATCCTAATATGTCCTAATATTGTGTTGGTCCCCCTTTTGCTGCCAAAACAGCCCTGACCCATCAAGGCATGGACTCCACTAGACCCCTGAAGATGTGTTGTGGTATATGGCACCAAGATGTTAGCAGCAGATCCTTTAAGTCCTGCTCCTCAAACCATTCCTGAACCATTTTTGCTTTGTGACAGAGTAACATCCACATGCCAGGACCCAAGGTTTCCCAACAGAACATTGCCCAAAGCATCACACTGCCTCCGCCGGCTTGCTTTCTTCTCATAGTGCATCCTGGTGCCATGTGTTCCCCAGGTAAGCGACGCACACACACCCGGCCATCCACGTGATGTAAAAGAAAACGTGATTCATCAGACCAGGCCACCTTCTTCCACTGCTCTGGGGTCCAGTTCTGATGCTCACGTGCCCACTGTCGGCACTTTCAGCGGTGGACAGGGGTCAGCATGGGCACCTTGACTGGTTTGCGGCTATGCAGCCCCACACCTTTCTATTAGAACCAGCATTAACTTCTTCAGCAATTTGAGCTACAGTAGCTCGTCTGTTTGATCGGTTCACACAGGCCAGCCTTCGCTCCCCACGTGAATCAATGAGCCTTGGCCGCCCATGACCCTGTCGCCGGTTCACCACTGTTCCTTCCTTGGACCACTTTTGATAGATACTGACCACTGCAGACCGGGAACACCCCACAAGAGCTGCAGATTTAACAATTTGGCCCTTGTCAAACTCGCTCAAATCCTTACGCTTGCCCATTTTTCCTGCTTCTAACACATCGACTTTGCGGACAAAATGTTCACTTGCTGCCTAATATATCCCACCCACTAACAGGTGCCGAGATGAAAAGATAATCAGTGTTATTCACTTCACCTGTCAGTGGTCATGAGGTTATGCCTGATCAGTGTACACAAAATCAATAGTTTTATTTTTATCCATTGTTCATATCACTCGCAATGCTTCATGGGATTGTAGTTCTTTCCCTCATACTTTTCAACAAAGTCTTGTCTGATTTTCTTTTTTTTTTTTTTTGCTTCAAATCAAAGTTTGTAATGTTATAATTCACCTTGTAGCTGGTTGGTTTGGTTTATGGCTTATAACTCTTTAAACAACAACAAAAATTATTGCAACTGCACTCTAAGTGGCGTCATACTTACCAGCGCAGTAGATTAGAGTCGTGGTATCTGGGTTAGAGCTGGTTGTGGTTTGACTCGCTGGTGCGCTTGTGCTGCTCGATGGAAGCAGAGATGGTGTGGTGGTCGTGTTCACTTCCTCCGTCTGACTCTGGAAACTACTCAGTTCTCTTGGGTGAAGATGCTTGGATGAAACCTGTAGAGAAACCTCTGTTGTTGTTGATGGGAGTGCCGTCATATCACACTGTGTGTCAGCTGTAGAGTTGCCAAGTCTTAAAACTGAACCGCATCTAACAGAGAAAAAAAAAAACAAATGAGCCATATGCATTTGTGTGCATTTGTAAGTAGTGAGTCTTTCTTTCCATTGACATCTTACTGTGTGTGTGGTTGGCAGGACTCAGCATTACTGTGGTTTGAAAACGTTCCAGGCGGACACGGTTCACACTTGACATCAGCTTCAGGTGATCCTGCATTCACAAACACAATGATGATGCCACATATAACTGGCCTAATCAAACAAATATTCACATGCTCCATCTAAAGACTTTATGGCAAATTAATGTACTTCCCATTGAAAAAGACAGCTTTTTATATAGCAAGTAACCAGCAATCGTTTGCTACAAGTTTTAGTGATTATAAATACTAAAGGGATAGTTCACCCAAAAATTCTGTCATTAATTCCTCACCCTCATGTTGTTTCAAACCCGTAAGACTTTCGTTCATCTTCAGAATACAAATGAAGATATTTTTGATGAAATCTGAGAGATTTCTGTCCCTCCATTGACAGCTACGCAACTACCACTTTGACGCTTCAAAAAGTTCATAAAGAGATTGTAAACTAATCCATATGAATTGAGCGGTTTAGTCAAATTTTCTGAAGAGACACAAGCGCTTTATATGATGAACAGATCACTGAGCCTCAGCAAGAACCAATGAGGTTCATTTTCGTGTTACGCATCACGCTTGAGCTTCTGCAAGAACCAATGAGGTTTATTCTCGTGTTACGCATCACGCTTGAGCTTCCTCAAGAACCAATGAGGTTCATTCTCATGTTACGCATCACACTTGAGCTTCCGCAAGAACCAATGAGGTTCATTCTCATGTTACACATCACGCTTGAGCTTCCGCAAGAACCAATGAGGTTCAATCTCGTGTTACGCATCACGCTTGAGCTTCCGCAAGAACCAATGAGGTTCATTCTCGTGTTACGCATCACGCTTGAGCTTCCTCAAGAACCAATGAGGTTCATTCTCGTGTTACACAGCGTGTTTGAACTTCAGCAAGAACCAATGAGGTTCATTCTCGTGTTACGCAGCACATTTGAGCTTCTGCAAGAACCAGTGAGGTTCATTCTAGTGTTACGCAGCACGTTTGAGCTTCTGCAAGAACCAATAAGGTTCATTCTCATGTTACGCAGCACGTTTGAGCTTCTGCAAGAACCAATGAGGTTCATTCTCATGTGTTACGCATCACGTTTGAGCTTCTGCAAGAACCAATGAGGTTCATTCTCGTGTTAAGCATCACGTTTGAGCTTCAGCAAGAACCAATGAGGTTCATTCTCGTGTTCTGCATCACGTTCGAGCTTCCTCAAGAACCAATGAGGTTTGTTCATGCACTTTAAGCAGGTTCAGTTGAGCTTCATATTTGCTGATCAGTGTTAAATGTGAATAAAAGCCTAAATTAAATCTGTTCATCATATAAAGCGATTGAGTCTCTTCAGAAAATTTGGACTAAACCGCTCAATTCATATGGATTAGTTTACAATCTCTTTCTGAACTTTTTGAAGCGTCAAAGTGGTAGTTGCGTAGCTGTCAATGGAGGGACAAATTTAATCAAAAAGATCTTCATTTGTGTTCCCGAAGATGAACGAAAGTTTTATGGGTTCAGAACGACATGAGGGTGAGCAATTAATGACAGAATTTTCATTTTTGGGTGAACTATCCCTTTAAGGGGAGAAGCATTCATAATCTAGAGAGCATTTTATTTGACAAAAGTTGAATGAGTCATCAATATTTTTTGTTTTACCAAAAGAGTAACTTTTAGATGCGAATGTGTGCTGAAGATTTATTTTGTCAACAGACATGGACTAAATGCTGCAAATCTCCAATTCTGGCTTCCCAGGCTCTTATTAGTGTTTATGTACAATAGATAGATTATGTTTGCCTCTTACCTTTTCTAGTGGTGTGTTCACCAGGTTTGCAGGACTTATATTTTCTACATTTCTCACATTCAGAAAAGAAATTATAGTTTCCACAGAACATTCCAGGCTTGCAAACACAAACTGTTTTGGTGTCAGCGGAGCACTTCTTCTCATAAACCAGTCCTTTCTCTAACAAGAAGAATTGAACAGCAACAATTCAGTAGGAAAAATCAATGACCATACAGTCATACAGATAAGAGCAATGCAAACAGTAAAGGGCATACTTTTATTTCTGTAAACTCACAATAACAAGACGTTGTGCTTTTGTAAAATAATGAAAACAATCAGGATGCGCTTTCTGCAGCCTTGGTATGAGCATGAACTTGAGCATGTCGCAAAAATGAACCGAAACTCAGTGTATACTTGCCTCACAGACATGAGAAACTATATTATATATATATATATATATATATACACACACACACATATATACAGTGGGGAGAACAAGTATTTGATACACTGCCGATTTTGCAGGTTTTCCTACTTACAAAGCATGTAGAGGTCTGTAATTTTTATCATAGGTACACTTCAACTGTGAGAGACGGAATCTAAAACAAAAATCCAGAAAATCACATTGTATGATTTTTAAATAATTAATTTGCATTTTATTGCATGACATAAGTATTTGATCACCTACCAACCAGTAAGAATTCCGGCTCTCACAGACCTGTTAGTTTTTCTTTAAGAAGCCCTCCTGTTCTCCACTCATAAACTGTATTAACTGCACCTGTTTGAACTCGTTACCTGTATAAAAGACACCTGTCCACACACTCAATCAAACAGACTCCAACCTCTCCACAATGGCCAAGACCAGAGAGCTGTGTAAGGACATCAGGGATAAAATTGTAGACCTGCACAAGGCTGGGATGGGCTACAGGACAATAGGCAAGCAGCTTGGTGAGAAGGCAACAACTGTTGGCGCAATTATTAGAAAATGGAAGAAGTTCAAGATGACGGTCAATCTCCCTCGGTCTGGGGCACCATGCAAGATCTCACCTCGTGGGGCATCAATGATCATGAGGAAGGTGAGGGACCAGCCCAGAACTACACGGCAGGACCTGGTCAATGACCTGAAGAGAGCTGGGACCACAGTCTCGAAGAAAACCATTAGTAACACACTACTCCGTCATGGATTAAAATCCTGCAGCGCACGCAAGGTCCCCCTGCTCAAGCCAGCGCATGTCCAGGCCCGTCTGAAGTTTGCCAATGACCATCTGGATGATCCAGAGGAGGAATGGGAGAAGGTCATGTGGTCTGATGAGACAAAAATAGAGCTTTTTGGTCTAAACTCCACTCGTCGTGTTTGGAGGAAGAAGAAGGATGAGTACAACCCCAAGAACACCATCCCAACCGTGAAGCATAGAGGTGGAAACATCATTCTTTGGGGATGCTTTTCTGCAAAGAAGACAGGGCGACTGCACCGTATTGAGGGGAGGATGGATGGGGCCATGTATCGCGAGATCTTGGCCAACAACCTCCTTCCCTCAGTAAGAGCATTGAAGATGGGTCGTGGCTGGGTCTTCCAGCATGACAACGACCCGAAACACACAGCCAGGGCAACTAAGGAGTGGCTCCGTAAGAAGCATCTCAAGGTCCTGGAGTGGCCTAGCCAGTCTCCGGACCTGAACCCAATAGAAAATCTTTGGAGGGAGCTGAAAGTCCGTATTGCCCAGCAACAGCCCCAAAACCTGAAGGATCTGGAGAAGGTCTGTATGGAGGAGTGGGCCAAAATCCCTGCTGCAGTGTGTGCAAACCTGGTCAAGAACTACAGAAACGTATGATCTCTGTAATTGCAAACAAAGGTTTCTGTACCAAATATTAAGTTCTGCTTTTCTGATGTATCAAATACTTATGTCATGCAATAAAATGCAAATTAATTACTTAAAAATCATACAATGTGATGTTCTGGATTTTTGTTTTAGATTCCGTCACTCACAGTTGAAGAGTACCTATGATAAAAATTACAGACTTCTACATGCTTTGTAAGTGGGCAAACCTGCAAAATCAGCAGTGTATCAAATACTTGTTCTCCCCACTGTGTGTGTGTATATATATAAAAAACATGAAATGTCTACTTTTAAAGGAACCAATTCAAGTGGAAAACATTCTCAGATTATGTAATCCATATGAAACATGCATATAGGCGCGTCCACTACTGCGGAGATGACGAGTCAGCATCGTCAACTTAATCTCTGCAGCAGAAAACATCAATAAATTATTAAAATGTTTAAACTGTCTCCTTGCTGTTTTTTCACGACACATTCATAATCATTACTTTTGACGGTGCGCTGTGGCAAGCGCTTGAGCGCTGATTAGGCTATGTATTATACACCGATCAGGCATAACATTATGATCACTGACAGGTGAAGTGAAAGACACTGATTATCTCTTCATCACGGCACCTGTTAGTGGGTGGGATATATTAGGCAGCAAGTGAACAGCAGGAAAAATGGGCAAGCGTAAGGATTTGAGCGAGTTTGACAAGGGCCAAATTGTTAAATCTGCAGCTCTTGTGGGGTGTTCTCGGTCTGCAGTGGTCAGTATCTATCAAAAGTTGTCCAAGGAAGGAACAGTGGTGAACCGGCGACAGGGTCATGGGCGGCCAAGGCTTATTGATTCACGTGGGGAGTGAAGGCTGGCCCCTTGTGGTCCGATCAAACAGACGAGCTATTGTAGCTCAAACTGCTCAAGAAGTTAATGCTGGTTCTGATAGAAAGGTGTCAGAATACACAGTGCATCGCAGTTTGTTGCGTATGGGGCTGCATAGCCGCAGACTAGTCAGGGTGCCCATGCTGACCCCTGTCCACCGCCGAAAGGGCCGACAGTGAGCATCAGAACTGGACCACGAAGCAATGGAACAAATGTGGTCTGGTCTGATGAATCATGTTTTCTTTTACATCACGTGGATAGCCGGATGCATGTGCGTCGCTTACCCGGGGAACACATGGCACAGGATGCACTATGGGAAGAAGGCAGAGGCAGTGTGATGCTTTGGGCAATGTTCTGCTGGGAAACCTTGGGTCCCGCCATCCACGTGGATGTTACTTTGACACGTACCACCTACCTAAGCATTGTTGCAGACCATGTACACCCTTTCAGGGAAACGATATTCCCTGGTGGCTGTGGTCTCTTTCAGCATGATAATGCGCCCTGCCACAAAGCAAAAATGGTTCAGGAATGGTTTGAGGAGCACAAAAATGAGTTTGAGGTGTTGACTTGGCCTCCAAATTCCCCAGATCTCAATCCAAATCGAGCATCTGTGGGATGTGCTGAACAAACAAGTCCGATCCATGGAGGCCCCACCTCGCAACTTACAGGACTTAAAGGATCTGCTGCTAACATCTTGGTGCCAGATACCACAGCACACCTTCAGGGGTCTAGCGGAGTCCATGCCTCGACGGGTCAGGGCTGTTTTGGCAGCAAAAGGGGAACCAACACAATATTGGGGTCATTAAAATCCTAATGTTATGCCTGATCAGTGTATATAGGCAATTAAAGGCTTATTATTATGATTTAAAGCTTATGAATATAAACATGCATTTAGTCGACTAATCGCTTAAATGAACAACTACTAGTCGACTAAAAGAATAGTCAGAAATTCACTGATAACCTTCACCTCTATGTTCATATTCAGATTACACAGATTATACTTGAAACATAGTCATATAGATATGGTGCTTTTTTGTCATTTTTGTGAAAAGTGAAGAGTGAAAATTGTGCTAAATATCTCCTTGTGTAGTTTATTAAAGAAAGAAAATCTTCAAGGGTTTGGAAGGACAAGAGGGTGAGTAAATGATGCCAGAATTTATTTTTATGATGAACTATTTCTCTAAGTTATATTCCAATTAATAATAAAACAAGGCTTTTTGATTGTGGAGTGTTTTATTAAAATAGTCGACTCACCATCTTTACAACTGGGACAGGAGAAACAATTCTGAAAATGGTTAAAGTCATCTGAGTACTGTCCATCTGGACAGGGCACACAGACGGTATCTGAATTCCCAGTGCACTGCACTTTCAGACGGGTTCCTTGAATAAATATAAATATGTCAGAACTTGCAGTCATTTCTGAACAAAACGAATACTGTAAAAATACAGAAACATTTGTAATCTCATTTTACACCCTACCTGGTTTGCATTTACTGCAGCATTTTCTCAGATTTTTGAGGTAATATTCAGAGGTTGTGTTGTCACATTCTCCATTTGAGCTATATGGAAGTGGTGCCTATGAACACAAAGGGACATAGCTAAAAATATCAGTCAGTGACATTTTCCTTGGATTATCAGGAACTGATACTTGGACATGTCATGTGGTTTGTGCACTGTTTCCTCATGGTCACAATATACATCTTTGAGTCTTTTCTCAATGACGCCAATGCTGCTACTAGTGTATGACAGTAACTAGCCAATTAACTAGCTCATATTTATTTAGTCTACCAATACTGACAAATCCATTGACGAATGAAAAACAGTTTTATTTCAGCAAAAAAATTAATCTGTTCATTTAATTTCTGAAATTTTTATTAAACAAACTCACATGGTCAACCACTAATTTGGCACACATAAATCTACTATCTAGATGGCTGGTTGCTGATATGTAAATACGATAAATACAATACAATTTATTGAAAGGAAAAGGGATATACAGTCATGCTCATAAGTTTACATGCCCCTTGCAGAATCTGCAAAAATGTTAATGATTTTAACAGAATAAGAGGGATTATACAAAATGAATGTTATTTTTAATTTAGTACTGTCCTGAATAAGATTTTACATAAAAGATGTTTACATATAGTCAACAAGACAAAAAAAAAAAAAAAAAAAGCTGAATTTATAAAAATGGCCTGTTCAAAAGTTTACATACCCTTGATTCTTAATACTGTGTCTCGTTACCTGGATAATTTTTTTGTTTTGTGATGTTTGTTCTTGAATCCCTTGTTTGTCCCGAGCAATTGAGGGACTCAAACACAACTATTAAAAAAGGTTCAAGCATTCACTGATGCTCCAGAAGGAAACCCGATGCATTAAGAGCCGGGGGTGAAAACTTTTTGAATTTGAAGATCAAGGTAAACTGTACTTAATTTGTCTTCCAGGAAACATGTAACTATCTTCTGTTGCTTCCCAAGGGCAGTACTAAATGTAAAAAAAATGTATACATTTATACCAAAAAAGAAAAATTTGGACAGCTTCATACTGTGCAAAAGTTTTCACCCCCTGGCTCTTAATGCATTGTGTTTCCTTCTGGAACATCAGTGACTGTTTGAACCTTTTTTAATAGTTGTGTTTGAGTCCCTCAATCGTCCTCAGTGTGAAAAGATGGATCTCAAAATCATACAGTCACTGCTTGAGAGGGTTCAAAAGATGCTGGAAAACTGAAGAATTTTTTTGAAGAACATTGGGCAGTTTAACTGCTCAGGACAAACAAGGGACTCAAGAACAACCATCACAAAACAAAAAAACAGCCGTAGATAATCCAGGTAATGACACACAGTATTAAGAATCAAGGGTTCATAAACTTGAACGGGGTCATTTTTATAAATTCAGCTTTTTTTTTTGTCTTGTGGACTACATGTAAACATCTTGTATGTAAAATATCTTATTGAGGACAGTACTAAATAAAAAATAACATGCATTTTGTACGATAACTCTTATTTTGTTAAAATAATTGCAGATTCTGCAAGTGTATGTAAACTTTTGAGCATGACTGTATATACACACACACACACACACACACTACTCTCCCTTAACCTACGCAGTGAAGAGGTGAATGGGCAAATTGGCCCATGGGCAATGGAGAGTGGCAAAGACCAAGCTGTTTTTCTGTCCTCTAATAATCTTCTGACCAATAGACTGATATCCTGAGAGCTTTGCATGCACACAGAATCTCCAGCAGTTTTCTGTTTGAGTGCAGAAGGTGCCCATGCACAACTCCAAATGACCGTACACATGATAAACATTGATGACGGGATGGAAGAGGAGAACAAAAGCAGAAGTGAAATCAGAGGGAAATGACTGTTAACTAGCTAAATAATAATATGCAAATTAGCGAGGGAGAAACAATAATGACTGGGAAACTCAGATCAGAAAACCAGATAAAATGTTTAGAGGAAAAGCAAGGGACTTTTGTAAATCATCTGGAATTTTTTGACTGCTTTAATAGTCAAGCTTGAATTTGTTTATGTGTTTTCAAAACCTGCCACACATAAAATATACCAAGAGGTGATTTATAATATTTAATGATATGTAGAATCTTGCCCGATTGTTTGATATCCACAAAGATGAATATTACACAGCATATTATTGAGGTTACATCTCACCCCAGAATCAAATGTAAAATATAGCTGCAAGCAGCAATAATGGGGTTCAGGCCTTTAAGCACATGCATAAAAAGACATTGTTTTATTTAGCAAGCATGTAACCACTTGATCATAGATGGAAAAGACCATTTACAGCCAATACAGGCAATTTACTATACAAAATATATGTTTTTTTAAAGCTTTTTAACAGTTATAGCCCCACCTATGGGCCGATCGGAAGTTTGCATGCTTCTTTAGAATCATGTGCCGCATGTGCTCACCTAATGATGCGAGTTTTTGTTTAGGAATGATAGGCTTTTAGGTAGACTTGGCCACGGCTGTTTTCTAAAGGACCCAGCTATAGCTATCCAAAGGCCAAAGACATTTTTTTTTTTGATAATTATTGTCCTAGAGAGTTCAGAGAATTGTGCCGCAGTGATTTTATCGAGGTTGAGCCCAAAACCTAGGACTAGTCGTGAAAGTTGTTTTTTGAAATAATCTGCAATATTTAACGAATGATTCGATTGACAGCGGCGGTCCTAGAGGCAACGTTGCTCCCCGGCGCTTAAAGAAGATTAAAGAAAATAGTCCAACGCCGTGGTACAACGAGCACACCCGGGCCCTTAAAACAGCAGCCAGAAAAATGGAGCGCAGCTGGAAGAAAACAAAACTAGAAGTTTTTCGCATTTCGTGGAAAGAGAGCATGATTGCATACAGAAATTGCATTCTCGACTCTCTTAGAAGAAAACAAACACAACCCTAGGTATTTATTCGATACAGTGGCTAAATTAACCAAAGATAAAGCTTCACCTTCTGATGTTTGTAAACAGCACAGCAGTAATGACTTTATGAACTTCTTTACTTGTAAGATTGATAATATTAGGAAAAAAATTATGGCCATGCAGCCGTCTACTACAGTATCACATCAGACAGTGCATTGTAGTGTCACTGAGGAAAAATTACATTCATTCACTGCTATAGGAGAAGAAGAATTGGCTAAACTCGTTAAATCATCAAAATCAACAACATGTATGCTCGACCCCATACCGACTAAACTACTAAAAGAGATGCTTCCAGAGGTCATAGATCCTCTTCTTAATATCATTAATTCATCCTTGACATTAGGATATGTACCAAAAACTTTTAAGTTGGCTATTATTAAACCACTTATTAAAAAACCGCAACTTGATCCTACAAAATTAGTCAATTACAGGCCAATCTCAAATCTACCCTTTCTGTCAAAAATACTAGAAAAGGCAGTGTCCTCACAATTATCCTCCTTTTTAGAAAGAAATGGTATCTGTGAGGATTTCCAGTCAGGATTTAGACCGTATCATAGTACTGAGACTGCTCTCATTAGAGTAACAAATGATTTACTCTTATCATCCGATCGTGGTTGTATCTCTCTGTTAGTGTTACTCGATCTTAGCGCTGCATTCGATACTATCGACCACAACATTCTTTTGAATAGACTCGAAAATTATGTTGGCATTAGTGGAATTTCATTGGCATGGTTTAAATCATACTTATCTGACCGTTATCAGTTTGTAGCAGTAAATGAAGAGATGTCACACCGATCACAAGTTCAGTATGGAGTACCGCAGGGCTCAGTGCTAGGACCGTTGCTTTTCACCCTGTACATGCTACCACTGGGAGATATTATTAGGAAGCATGGCGTTAATTTTCATTGTTATGCTGACGATACTCAGCTCTATATTTCTTCACGCCCTGACGAAACTTACCAATTCACAAGATTAACAGAATGCATAGCTGATATAAAAAATTGGATGACTAGTAATTTCCTGCAACTTAATTCAGAAAAAACTGAATTTTTAATCATTGGACAAAAAAACTCCACAAGTAGTAACCTAGAATACTGTCTAACACTCGATGGCTGCTCTGTCAAGTCCTCGTCGTCAGTTAGGAACCTGGGTGTGCTCTTTGATACCAATCTCTCATTTGAAAGCCACGTTTCTAGCATCTGTAAAACTGCATTCTACCATCTTAAAAATATATCTAAATTACGGCACATGCTTTCAATGCAAAATGCTGAACAGTTAGTTCATGCGTTCATGACCTCAAGGCTAGATTATTGTAATGCTCTACTGGGTGGTTGCCCTGCTCGCTTAATAAATAAACTGCAGCTTGTCCAAAACGCAGCAGCTAGAGTTCTTACTAGAACCAGGAAGTATGACCATATTAGCCCGGTTCTGGCAACACTGCATTGGCTCCCTATTAAACATCGTATACATTTTAAAATCTTGCTAATTACTTACAAGCACTAAATGGTTTAGCTCCCCAGTACTTGAGCGAGCTCTTAACGCATTATACTCCATCACGTCTATTGCGGTCTCAAAATTCTGGCCAGTTGATAATACCTAGAATATCAAAATCAACTGCAGGCGGTCGATCCTTTTCCTATTTAGCACCTAAACTCTGGAACAGTGTTCCTAGCATTGTTCGGGAAGCAGACACACTCTGTCAGTTTAAATCTAGACTAAAAACACATCTCTTTACTATGGCATACACATAAAACATTTTTAATTTCTATTATTCAAATCAGTTAAATGATTGTTTTAGGCTGCATTAACTAGGTCAGCCGGAACCGGGAACACTTCCCATAACACCTGATGTACTCGTTACATCATAAGAAGAATGGCATCTACGGTAATGTTAGTCTCTCTGTTTATCCCGAGGTTTACTGCAGTTGGCCGGATCCGGGCCGTATCCAGACCAGATGGGGGACCTTAGCCTGGACATGACGACCATATCCCTGAAGTGTCAATTAAACTCCCCCCTGTAAATGCCGCATCGACACGACATCCTCATTAAACCCGTCCCCGGCGTCACGACTCCAATCTTTCGAATAATCCTTCGAATATCTATTGATCTAATATGACTTCTGACCTGTAATGTTGCCAGAATCATAATCATACACTATTTGTTTGTCGGCCAGAGGAGAACTGGCACCCCGACTGAGCCTGGTTTCTCCCAAGGTTTTTTTCTCCACTCTGGCCCTGAAGGAGTTTTGGTTCCTTGCCACCGTCGCCTTTGGCTTTTGGCTTGCTCAGTTGGGGACACTTAAATTTCAACTATATTACTGATCTGCCCGCATTGACACTATATGATAATTGAACTGAGCTGATGACATCACCGTTTTCACCAGAGCGGCTGTACAGCCGAATCAAATTCCGTTGCATTATTTTCCTGTTACCACTGTGAAGCTGCTTTGAAACAATTGCCATTGTAAATAAGGGTGATTTGATTTTGATTTGAACGTTGCTCAGAATGAGGAATTCTAGCATGTGGTATGAAGGTCGTGGATGTGTGCGAAAAAATGGGGGGTTATACAATCCTTTACGCACAAGAAAAAAACCAAGTCACCCCCCCGGTGGCCGATTTCTTTTGAATTTCTCATAAGCCTCAAGGAATGTGAGTCAAACTGGCCCAGTGAGTTTCGTTCCGATCGGCCTCTGTTAACCTTGTCTGATAGCTGCTCAAACTTCATTGGCAGCCGGCCACGTTTTTCGAGATACGCAAATGTCCTCAAAGGCAGTCTTGGCACCTTGGACAAAGACACCACATGCCAATTTTCAAGTCAATCAGACTAAGGGTTGCGTAGTTATAGTATATTTTTATGTTTTTTTCCATTTTATAGCACCACCAAGTGGCCAGTCATCATGTGCGTTGTCACGCTACCACAGAATGAGCTCTTACATATGTGTGCCGAGTTTGGTGAAAATATCTCATTCCGTCCATGAGTTATAGCAATTTTAGTAAAAGTGGCTCTGAGTACTTCGAACATTTTGCCGGCTTTTAGAGACCGTGAATCAAAATTTCAGCTTTTTTTGATAATTACTGACAATTAGACTCCAGAGAATTTTGTTGCACTGGTTTGGTTCCAATCGGGCCAAAAACCTAGGACTAGTTCACAAAAGCAGGTTTTTCAAAAAATCCAAAATACCCTATTTTTTTTAAATCCATTTTAGGCCAAGGATTTCAACGATATAAGACACTTGAGCCTGCGCCAAACAGTTTAGGAGTTATGAGCGATTTTGTACTTTTCACCACCTCCGTCAGGCCATTCGGGGCGAGACCTGGTGACGTTGTAGATGGTGTGAGTACTACCATCCCTCAAAGTTTCAAGTCTCAAGTCTCTACGACGTATGGTTTGGTCTGCCCAATCACTTTTAGGGAAGAATGCTGATCGTTGGAGATTTTAACAATTACAACAGGGTTTCAGCGCTACATGCTTGAACCACAAAAAAAAAGAATTATTTTATGCCTAAAGAAAATTATGCACCAGTCAAGGGTAAATATGTTTGCATTAAGCTCCTATAGCAGGGGTGTCCAATCCGGCTCCTGGAGGGTCACTGCCCGAGTTTAGGTGTGTTGGAGTGCCACGAGGGCGATTCAAAAGCAAACACAGCCGTCTGCTCTCTAATCTCTCTCGAGGTACTTTGATGTCATACACCGATTGGTGTGCGCAGCGCTGCACACACCTTTTAGCTCCAACTCCAATTAAACACACCTTAACCAGCTAATCAAGTGCTGCGTCCCAATTCGCATATTATCCGTCCCAGTGCTCGAAGTGGGGCGGTACTCACCGGTACGCAGAACCGGCACTTCTCAATTTTACTGTTAAGCGTACCGCTACTTCTCGCTTTAATAACGGATCAATTGTCTGTGCAATATGACTGTGACTGAAGCCCAATTGTTTAATTAAGTGGCGCGCGAATCACTGTAGGTGCGTTCACCAGCGCGCTCCAAAAGTGTTAAGCCTTGTTTATACTTTCTGGCTCCGCAGCGCGAGCCTCCGCTGACTGCGCGCGCACCTCGTCCGCTTGGCACACCGCCAAGCGAAATGGGGTCTCGCGCTCTCAACACGCACGACCGCTCACTTCGCGATGACGTCATTTTTGCCGCGCTCACCCTCTCCACTCGTGCAGACGCGTCGAGTATAAACAAGATTTGTACGAGCCGTTCCTATGCGACGCTGATGATAAAATGTGCGACCCATTTGAATTCTATTGAGAATGTAGTAAAACACTACGGAGAAAGTCGAACATGATCTAAAACTAAATGACTGATGAAAAGATCATCCTGCAAGCTTTTTAAACTCATGATGACCACATTTACTACAATTTATCACGTTCTATTGTATTTATTGTGGTAAATTCTGACTAGTTGTAGAATTTATAATAGATAATCAGTTATGGGAATAGATTTTTCACTAAAGATGTATATTACACCTGTGGCATGTTGTAGCTATAGTTTCTAACTGTGTTGCTATTTTTCAGAACAAATGAAATTGAAAAAAAGAAAGAAAAAAGTTAACATTGGCCTGGTAATGAGGAGCTGTCAACGGTCTTGCTTTGTAAATAAACCCTTATTGTAACAAATGCTATAGTTAAACAATTACAAGAACTATATGTTAGTTTTAAGGCTGAGTACAAGTTAGAAAGAGCTTTAAAATATGGACCTTCTTAAATTATTGACTAAACAATCCCCCCATAACCATGGTGAGCACCGGCACTTTATTTTTTCCACTTCAACCACTGGTCCTAAATAGTATTGAAATTAGAATTAGTGCGTCCCATTGCGTGTTGGACGAGGATTAGAACTACAAACACAAATAAAATGTGTTAAAAAAAACTACAAACATGGCGGATGTGCGAGACCAACGGTTAAGTAGAGAAGTTTAGATAAAAAGGTTTGAGTGATTAATAATAAGTATCTAACCTGACAAAAATATACTTATTCAATGTTATTCACATTATATTTAATCTGCAACAGCATTGTGAACTTTTATAAAGATACGTTTGGTCAATAAGGTTTAAATGCATCATTATGCAAACACATGAGGAGAGTCTCCGCATGAAAGACCCACGACTGGCAGATCAACGTGCTGCTGCATTTCTCTCTGATACGATAAGGAATTAAATTAAATTAAATGTGGAGGATTTTAACTGTGACAAGATGATTGACAGGATGCACGTAACTAAGCGACAGAGCTGTCCGTTAAAGACGCAATTATGACTAAGTAGTATGTCCCAAAGCTGCATACTCTTCTGCTACACAGTGTACTACACTGTACTCTTTTTGTGAAGAAAAAGTACATACTTTTGGGTGTGTAGCCTACACACTCAAAAGTATGTACTTTTTCTTCACAAAAAGAGTACATACTTTTAGTGCATAGTATACAGTGGGGAGAACAAGTATTTGATACACTGCCAATTTTGCAGGTTTGCCCACTTACAAAGCATGTAGAAGTCTGTAATTTTTATCACAGGTACTCTTTAATTGTGAGAGGCGGAATCTAAAACAAAAATTCAGAAAGTCACATTGTATGATTTTTAAGTAATTAATTTGCATTTTATTGCATGACATAAGTATTTGATACATCAGAAAAGCAGAACTTAATATTTGGTACAGAAACCTTTGTTTGCAATTACAGAGATCATACGTTTCATGTAGTTCTTGACCAGGTTTGCACACACTGCAGCAGGGATTTTGGCCCACTCCTCCATACAGAGCTTCTCCAGATCCTTCAGGTTTCGGGGCTGTCGCTGGGCAATACGGACTTTCAGCTCCCTCCAAAGATTTTCTATTGGGTTCAGGTCTGGAGACTGGCTAGGCCACTCCAGGACCTTGAGATGCTTCTTACGGAGCCACTCCTTAGTTGCCCTGGCTGTGTGTTTCGGGTCGTTGTCATGCTGGAAGACCCAGCCACGACCCATCTTCAATGCTCTTACTGAGGGAAGGAGGTTGTTGACCAAGATCTCGCTATACATGGCCCCATCCATCCTCCCCTCAATACAGTGCAGTCGTCCTGTCCCCTTTGCAGAAAAGCATCCCCAAAGAATGATGTTTCCAGCTCCATGCTTCACAGTTGGGATGTTGTTCTTGGGGTTGTACTCATCCTTCTTCTTCCTCCAAACACGGCGAGTGGAGTTTAGACCAAAAAGCTCTATTTTTGTCTCATCAGACCATATGACCTTCTCCCATTCCTCCTCTGGATCATCCAGATGGTCATTGGCAAACTTCAGACTGGCCTGGACATGTGGTGGCTTGAGCAGGGGGACCTTGCGTGCGCTGCAGGATTTTAATCCATGACGGAGTAGTGTGTTACTAATGGTTTTCTTCGAGACTGTGGTCCCAGCTCTCTTCAGGTCATTGACCAGGTCCTGCCGTGTAATTCTGGGCTGATCCCTCACCTTCCTCATGATCGTTGATGCCCCACGAGGTGAGATCTTGCATGGTGCCCCAGACCGAGGGAGATTGACCGTCATCTTGAACTTCTTCCATTTTCTAATAATTGCGCCAACAATTGTTGCCTTCTCACCAAGCTGCTTGCCTATTGTCCTGTAGCTTATCCCAGCCTTGTGCAGGTCTACAATTTTATCCCTGATGTCCTTACACAGCTCTCTGGTCTTGGCCATTGTGGAGAGGTTGGAGTCTGTTTGATTGAGTGTGTGGACAGGTGTCTTTTATACAGGTAACGAGTTCAAACAGGTGCAGTTAATACAGGTAATGAGTGGAGAACAGGAGGGCTTCTTAAAGAAAAACTAACAGGTCTGTGAGAGCCGGAATTCTTACTGGTTGGTAGGTGATCAAATATTTATGTCATGCAATAAAATGCAAATTAATTATTTAAAAATCATACAATGTGATTTTCTGGATTTTGTTTTAGATTCCGTCTCTCACAGTTGAAGTGTACCTATGATAAAAATTACAGACCTCTACATGCTTTGTAAGTGGGAAAAAATCGGCAGTGTATCAAATACTTGTTCTCCCCACTGTATGTAGGCGAATTGGGATGCAGCAAAGGTCTTACTAGGCATCTAGGCATACTAGAAACTTCCAGGTTTGGACTTTGGACACCCCTGCCCTATAGAAACAAGGAACAAGTTTAACATGAAATCATTACAAAACACATTTCACATTCAAAGGTCAAGGTATTTCCCAGTTAAAGGTGGATTCTGCATAATCCCTCACAGATCTGAAAACACAACCCTGATCACATTTGTACAGACTTTATCGGCACTATTGCTGATCTGTGCACCTAAAAAAGGAAGTTGCTGAAGGATTGTGATTTCAGCCACAGACCGAAATGCACAGAATGATCTAAGAGTTTTTGCAATCGAGCATTACACTATTCATGTGGTGGCTTCATAAATGACTCATTTATAACTAAGAAAAAAAATCTGGCCCAAGAAACTATCTGAGATGAAAGGTCTACCAATTAACGTCAACTTCCAAATGAAAAATCAAGCTTTTCAGCAGGAAATGCACATTCTGAGATAACCATGCAGACTAGACGTTACGAAAATTGACTGCATCATCTCTAAAACCGCTGACGTCCTCTCAGACAAATGACAAACGCTCAAGATGTTGAGAGGAAATTGCTGAGGTGTGTTACTGGGAAACGACCCACATATACAGACCAGCAGACTTCCTCCATGCAACACTGAGCTTTACTGAAGAACAGACCTGAGCTGAGCGCTTATCGTTACACTATCAGTGTCCTTGCTTGTACAGTAAGTCAGCCAAAAAAGGAAAAGCTGTTCTCTTAGCTGATAACAGCGGTCACAGATTTACACATTGCATGCAAAATGCACACACATATTTCTTGTTAAAAAGACTAAAATGTTGTATGTAATATCATACATGAAGCATTATATCTGTTTATTTTTTTTAAACATGCTCTTTGGTCAGGGCTCCAGCACATTTCTCAATCAAAGCAGTCTATTCTCCCATGACCTACAGATCCTGTAAGTGGAATTACAACAAGTACAGCAAGTAGAACCTGCAATGTAACATTTTAAAAGGTTGCCTTGAGTGGTAGAGACACAGAAAACAAAGGCTGATTAACAAGACTTCATTAGCATGCTCACTTGTCTTGTTACAAGGTAAAGTACGCGGATGTGTTCTAGTTAAACTGTGATATACGTGAACTCCCCACCCTCTCAATCTAGACCACAAGAGCGAGAACTACTTGACATTGCACTGAATGGCTGTATCTTGCAATATGATGCCCTGCCTATCTAGAACTTGCGGTAGGCAGCTTATCGTCCTGTGATGACCAAAAATGCTGCACACTTGGTTTTGAGATACTTATAATGGATAAAACTGCTGTTCATGTAGACCAGCACACTTTTATTTTTTTTAATTTTGCCTAGCTCATTAGGGTTTTCTCATTTATCATGTTCAAAAATACTGTTTCGCCTATGCCTATGATGCACAAAATATTTTAGGTAACTATGACGCTCAAGAATGTAGTTCAGGCAGTTCACTAGTTTTATACCCCCAAAAAACTATAGTTGTGAGATACTTATGATGCTCAGCACAGTTTGTTTTGACAAAGACACCCAAAATTGCTGTCTATGCAGACAGTACATTATGTTTTATTACGCTTAAATGAGTCATCTAGGTAGGCAGATCACTAGGTTTTTCCCATGTCCATTGTTTCCAAAAATACTATCTAGCTTAGTAGCTAGAGTTTTTAGGTAGGTAGTTTTTCTTTCTCATGTCCATCTTTCACACACACATCTATGTAAGCAGCTTACTGGGCTTTGATGATGACCAAAAATACAGAATAAGTAGACTGGTGCCCAAGATTCCCAAAATCGCACTACGTTTAGGATGCCTATGATGCTCATGTAGCTCATTAGGTCACTATGACACCCACACTGTTGTTTATGTAGGCAGCACACTAGGTTTTGCATATGTCCAAACATGCAGCCCAGGTAGACAGCTATGTTACCTATGCACGTGATAGCCAAAACAGTAGGCAGCTCACTATTTGACACATAACCAAGCACGCAACCTCGGCTGGAAATTCCAACAGCAAAATAGCAAAACATAACTGAAATTAAACATATACTTCATTTACGATACACATTTAGAATCCGAGAATAACTTTTGTTTAGTGTTTTTCAGAGGTATCTTTTCATGTCTATCAAAACACACTTATGAAAGTCATAAGTATAAGAATGAATCATTACATTGTGTCTGTTAGCAACACATATAAACCTGCTCGTTACCTTCCCCTCCGCCACGCGCCACACCGCCGTCATAAATATTAACCGTGAGATGAGAATCAACATGATCCTTCAGCGACCCGCGCGACTGAATGCCGACTGACCATCACTCACGCGCTCCACGTCCCGGAAATGTTGCACGACAGTCCCCCTGCAACCAGGAAGCGACGGCGTGTGTGACACACAAACACAGACCTCTGTCTGAAGTCCCCGCATGCACATGAGCTCCTCCTGAACTCTACAGTCAAAAACATGTTTAAACCTGCAAATAAGGAGTTAGAAAAAAAAATACTACGTAAATGAAGAGGAAATCAACAATAGCCGCTTCAGAGCTATGTCTAGGCCGTTAAGCAAATTTGTGAAAATTGTGAGAGATTTTTTTTGTTTATTCACTCAAATGTTTTATATTAAATTAGAAAAACAGTTAGTTGGATGGATGGATGGATGGTTGGATGGACAGACAGACAGAGTTGGATAGATGGATAGACAAACAGACAGTTGGATGGACAGACAGACAGACAGACAGTTGGATGGATGGATAGATCGATGAATAGACAGACAGACAGTTAGTTGGATGGATGGATAGATAGATGAATAGACAGACAGTTGGATGGATGGATAGATAGATGAATAGACAGACAGACAGTTAGTTGGATGGATGGATAGACGGACAGGCAGACAGTTAGTTGGATGAATAGACAGACAGCCAGTTGGATGGATGGATGGATGTATGAATAGATGATGGATTGATGGATGTATGGCTAGATGATGGATGGATAGACAGTTAGACGGATGGACAGACAGTTAGTTGGATGGATGGACAGACAGTTGGATGGAAGGATGGACAGACAGTTGGATGGATAGATGATGGATGGATGGATGGATGGATGGATGGATGGACAGACAATTAGTTGGATGGATGATAGACAGACAATTAGTTGGATGGATGGATAGACGGATGGATGGACAGACAGACAGTTAGTTGGAGGGATGGGTGGATGGATAGAAGGACGGATGGACATACAGTTGGATGGATGAATGGACAGACAGACAGTTGGATGGATGGATGGACAGACAGACAGTTGGATGGATGGATGATATTGATGGATGGATAGATGGACTGATGGACAGACAGTTAGTTGGAAGGATGGATGGATGGATAGAAGGACGGATGGACATACAGTTGGATGGATGAATGGACAGACAGACAGTTGGATGGATGAATGGACAGACAGTTGGATGGATGGATGATATTGATGGATGGATAGATGGACTGATGGACAGACAGACAGTTAGTTGGAGGGATGAATGGATGGATGGATGGATAGAAGGACGGATGGACATACAGTTGGATGGATGAATGGACAGACAGACGGATGGATGGATGATATTGATGGATGGATAGATGGACTGATGGACAGACAGACAGTTAGTTGGAGGGATAGATGTTGGATGGATGGATAGACGGACGGATTGACAGACAGACAGTTGGAAGGATGGATGGATGGATGGATGGATAGAAGGACGGATGGACATACAGTTGGATGGATGAATGGACAGACAGACAGTTGGATGGATAGATAGATGGACTGATGGACAGACAGACAGTTGGATGGATGAATGGACAGACAGACAGTTGGATGGATGGATAGATGGACTGATGGACAGACAGACAGTTATTTGGAGGGATGGATGGATGGATAGAAGGACGGATGGACATACAGTTGGATGGATGAATGGACAGACAGACAGTTGGATGGATGGATGATATTGATGGATGGATAGATGGACTGATGGACAGACAGACAGTTGGATGGATGGATAGATGTTGGATGGATGGATAGACGGACGGATTGACAGACAGACAGACAGGCATTTAGTTGGAGGGATGGATGGATAGATAGACAGACGGATGGATGGATAAATGGATGGATAGACGGACAGTTGGATGGATGGATGGATGGATGGATGGATGGATGGACAGACCCACGGATAGACAGACAGACGGATAGATAGATAGATAGACAGATAGATAGACAGATAGATAGAATGAAAATAAATTATTTCTGTAATTGTTGAAGAAATAGACTTTATTTACTTCATATTAAAGCATGAGAACACATTCATTTACAAAACCTCTATGTACACTGCCAACAAAACAAATCAAAATAAAGATGAACAAGACAAACACACAAGCTAAAGCAAACAGAGGATGTGAGGTGTGTAAAGCGTCTTCTGAAGGCACTCTATTGCCGTACTAGAAAGGACATTTTTGAGGTTGTCATTTAAAGGTTGCCGTGTAAACGCAGTCTGCCTCGACCTCCTACAGAAGTCAAATCAGACACCTTCTTTCCAGAGGTGAGGTTAGGTTTTTTTTAGACATGCATATTAAACACCCACATGGTAGAACAAAAGCCTGAAATATACAGATGAAGTCTTTTGGTTCTTGACCATTCACTTAAACAATAAAACAATTCATGCACATCATCTGCATTTTAGTTTTATTGCCTCTGTCTTATAGGATATACATTGTGAAAACTCATGACACCTTCGAGGGCGTTTTTCTCACCCTTTTGTCTGTACCTCCTGTGCACAGTGTCTCTAAGAGGAAAAGCAGATTTTAAGAAAAAACAGCAATTCAGCAATTCAGCAATTCAGATGTGCAATGTAAATTAAGCGTAAATCATCTTCTTGATGTGCAAAAAACTCATTACTTGACGCTCTTCCATCTGGAACATTTGCGCATTCGGTATTCGACTCACAGTTCATTCAAGGTAACCTAACCATACATCAGCACGCGTGTTCCTCAGGAAGCAAAACCATGACCTTGGCATTCAATATCATGCCATGATCAACCAGGAATCATACATCTGGCTACTTGTGATTTTCAGCCATGTGATTCAACCTGGGACCTTGTTGGGGCTATTCTGAAGTTCATGCAAGAAACCACATGTTCAAGTTCTCACTTTCCAGTTGCTGGCACAGGAAAACTCAAGCTCAGTTCCTTCTCGGCCTCTTCCTGTGCACTCATTCGTATTCTGACCTCCTGTGAGGGTGGATTTGACTCTTGCTGTGGTGAGCCGATGAGGGGAAGGACTTCTTCGCAAACTACCGCCTCTTCCTTTTTATCGCCTGAGTTGGAGCCTAAAATCACCATTCCAGGAGAGTAGATGTAGATGGACCCTAAAATAGACAAATGATGATGAGGTCAACACACCTTTCCTACTTAAAATCAAACAGGCTTAATTAATGCCCTCTCAACGCAAAAAGTATGTAGCAAATTTATATTGCCCATACCATTTTGTAGCCCAAATCTAAGGTATCATCATAAATATGTATGTATGTGTGTGTTTATGTGTGTATGTGTGTGTGTGTATGTATGTATGTGTGTATTTATGTATGCATGGTGTATATACACTCACCTAAAGGATTATTAGGAACACCATACTAATACTGTGTTTGACCCCCTTTCGCCTTCAGAACTGCCTTAATTCTACGTGGCATTGATTCAACAAGGTGCTGAAAGCATTCTTTAGAAATGTTGGCCCATATT
>CM077188.1:4050516-4073016 GCA_039654105.1 Coreius guichenoti | reverse complement strand
GGAGTGGCCTAGCCAGTCTCCGGACCTGAACCCAATAGAAAATCTTTGGAGGGAGCTGAAAGTCCGTATTGCCCAGCGACAGCCCCGAAACCTGAAGGAACTGGAGAAGGTCTGTATGGAGGAGTGGGCCAAAATCCCTGCTGCAGTGTGTGCAAACCTGGTCAAGAACTACAGGAAACGTATGATCTCTGTAATTGCAAACAAAGGTTTCTGTACCAAATATTAAGTTCTGCTTTTCTGATGTATCAAATACTTATGTCATGCAATAAAATGCAAAATAATTACTTAAAAATCATACAATGTGATTTTCAGGATTTTTGTTTTAGATTCCGTCTCTCACAGTTGAAGTGTACCTATGATAAAAATTACAGACTTCTACACGCTTTCTAAGTGGGCAAACCTGCAAAATTGGCAGTGTATCAAATACTTGTTCTCCCCACTGTATGTACAGTATATGTATGGCATGAAAAGGGCATGATAAGGCCTCTTTAAAATACTGTCTAGGAAGTTTGGGAACCAAACCGTTTTGTATCAACTCCAACAGGAGCAGTGAAAAGCAACCTTGCATAGCTTGTTTACCAAAGCCTCTTTTCTCACCACTCACCATTTTTCCTGGTTCATTTTGCTATAGCTTACATCCATTTTGGGGCGTTTTTGTTATTACAGACTATAAGTCTTGGAAACGAACATTAGAAGGAAATCCAAAACAAACAAAAAAGTTGATTAAAAAAAAACAACTATGATGTAAAAGAAAAAAGCCCCCACATAACAGGAAGTGAAAATGGGAATTTAGACAATAGTGGACTTGAAGATAAAGTGCAAGGAAACATGAGGTATGTCTGCCCTAGAGGTTAAATGACAGAACACAAGTTAATCACACATTTCCGTCACATAAGCAGCACAAAATATTCAAGCTCCAGCCTGCTTAAGTGACTTTCCAGTTCTAACAAAAAAAGAAATACTCTTTAGAAAGTATTGCAACTGTTTCTGGCTTATAAGTAGTTCCCCAAAAGTTAATTGTCATCATTTCTTCATCAGACACTGTCTCATCATTTGTGAAACACAAAAGACGCTCTTTTGCCTACAACAAAAAAGGGTGGTGATTTATACTGTCAACCTCTGAAAAAGACAAAAAGCACCATAAAATGAGTCCACAGCAAAAAGTGATGCTCCATCCTACTGCGATCCTTTTCCATTGTTTTTCTATGTTAACGCGTAAGACAGGCGTCTTTAACTGTTGCGCTGGTGTCTTTTGCAGCGTCTCTTTTTTTCCTGTTTTAAGTATATATACTAGTGCTGTCAAATAGATTAATCGCAATTAATCACATCTAACATAAAAGTTTGTGTTTATATAATGTGTGTGTATATATATTATTACATTTATATATATATATATATATATATATATATATACACACACACATACATACAGCATTATGTGTGTGTGAATGTGTATACAAATACGCATATATACACCGATCAGGCATAACATTATGACCACCTTCCTAATATTGTGTTGCTCCCCCTTTTGCTGGCAAAACAGCCCTGACCCGTCGAGTCATGGACTCCACTAGACCTCTGAAGGTGTGCTGTGACACCAAGATGTTAGCAGCAGATCCTTTAAGTCCTGTAAGTTGCAAGGTGGGGCCTCCATGGATCGGACTTGTTTGTTCAGCACATCCCACAGACGCTCGAGTCAACACCTCAAACTCGTTGTTGTGCTCCTCAAACCATTCCTGAACCATTTTTGCTTTGTGGCAGGGCGCATTATCCTGCTGAAAGAGACCACAGCCACCAGGGAATACCGTTTCCATGAAAGAGTGTACATGGTCTGCAACAATGCTTAGGTAGGTAGTATGTGTCAAAGTAACATCCACATGGATGGCAGGACCCAAGGTTTCCCAGCAGAACATTGCCCAAAGCATCACACTGCCTCTGCCTTCTTCTCATAGTGCATCCTGTGCCATGTGTTCCCCGGGTAAGCGATGCACACGCACCCGGCTATCCACGTGATGTAAAAGAAAACATGATTCATCAGACCAGGCCACCTTCTTCCATTGCTCCGTGGTCCAGTTCTGATGCTCACGTGCCCACTGTTGGTGCTTTCGGCGGTGGACAGGGGTCAGCATGGGCACCCTGACTAGTCTGCGGCTATGCAGCCTCATACACAACAAACTGCAATGCACTGTGTATTCTGACACCTTTCTATCAGAACCAGCATTAACTTTTTAAGCAATTTGAGCTACAGTAGCTCGTCTGTTTGATCGGACCACACGGGCCAGCCTTCGCTCCCCACGTGCATCAATGAGCCTTGGCCGCCCATGACCCTGTCGCCGGTTCACCATTGTCCCTTCCTTGGACCACTTTTGATAGATACTGACCACTGCAGACTGGGAACACCCCACAAGAGCTGCAGTTTTGGAGATGCTCTGACCCAGTCGTCTAGCCATCACAATTTGGCCCTTGTCAAACTCGCTCAAATCCTTACGCTTGCCCAGTTTTCCTTCTTCTAACACGTCAACTTTGAGGACAAAATGTTCACTTGCTGCCTAATATATCCCACCCACTAACAGGTGCTGTGATGAAGAGATAATCAGTATTATTCACTTCACCTGTCAGTGCTCATTATGTTACGCCTGATCGGTGTATAGAGCCACGAGTATATCTAAGCTCAAGGAAGGCTTCCAAGACTCACCTACAGTATTGCTGACGTTCTCACCCTTCCCATTATGCTCCACTGTGACCTGCTGCACACCCCCAGATTGGGGTGTCATCCCCATACTTTGACCTTTGACCCCACTGACATCACTGCCAAGCGGTATCTCAGTCTCCATGTTGTGATTTGTTGAGGTGTTGGATTGGGCAATGGACAAAATTTGGTGGTCATCTGATATCTGTCTCCAGTGCTGCTGCTCTTTCTACAGTGACCATAAAACAAAATTAAAGGGGAATTTTCACTTTAAAGAGGACCTTTTATGCCTTTTCTTTTTACATTTTTAACTTTCTTTAGTCTGTAATGTTACTGTTTGAGGTCTGCAAAGTTACCCTTCCAAAGGCAGTTATTTTCTATATCAGTGTCACTGTTTCTGAATTCCCTGAAACGCCTCCATTGTAGTCTTGAGTTTTCTTTTGGGAACGAACACGTCACAATATTCCTCATTTGAACAATTCCCGTCCGAGGCATATGCAAAATATGCCTGGTTGAGTTAGTTAGTAGTGTGTTGAAACTCAAGGTTATGGTAAGGGGCGGGACATTTCCCAAACACAATGAAAGCGCTTGACCAATCACAACACACTAGTCCAGCTGACCAATCAGAGCACATTGTGTTTTTCATAAGGAGGGGCTTCATAGAGACAGGAACTAAACAGAGCATTACTGACAGACTGGGAAGAGACAAGCTGCAACAATGGAGAATATGGGGAAAATAATGTGTTTTGAACATTCAAGCATGAAAACCAGTTCTAAAACAAAATCAAGACAAAAGGGCATAATAGGTCCTCTTGAACAAAATCAAGTTCACTTAATTTATTGTGATATGCAATCTCAAAAAGTACTTACATGTTTTCCATTTATTAAACCTAAAATGAAAACAAGAAATAAGTAAATATGCTGCATATGTCAGACAGTGAGAGTAGCTCATGTAGGTGCATGGTGTTTCGTGCACATAGGCGTTCTGTGGTTTCTCGGGTTGCCACGGATGTGTTAAACGCATGTCATTCTGAAACGCTGTGAATGTTTATGTTGAGTGCGACCTTATGGGAATTAAAGCACGTGAGACACAAAGCAATTCGCTTTACTGTAAGAAGTGATCTGGGTGGATTCCAGGCCGCTTATAGCCGCTACACTGCACTTTAGACATGACAATAGAATGCTGTGGCTCAAAAGGAGTTTCTTGGGTTTAGATTTGAAAATTCCAAAAATAATTACTGCTGACAAACACTGTATCATTGCAGGGTTGTGTTATTTGTATTGCTTTGTAGCCTATTGCATGCTGAAGTATTCATAAGATCCAATGCATTATATCTTCATATCATACCGAAGCATTTTGAAAGGGTTTTCAGGGCCTTGCCTTTCATCAGCATACAAAATCCAGCCATGAACAAGAGCATCAACAGTAAGATTAATAGCAGCAGCCAATGGGACTGGCTTTCTTCTGGCTTGCTGTCTCTGAGTTGTGGAGTGCCCTCTGCTGATGACAAAGAGTAAAACAATGTCAATGCTATGTATTATATTCAACAGCATTATTGATCTGACTGCACTGACACTATTGGATGAGAACTGAACTGAGCTGGACGATGACATCACTGTTTTTCTGCAGAACTGCTTTATGGATGAAATTAATTAATTTAATAACTGATGATCTTTACAACGGAACTGAATTAACACTGAACTGACTTCAGCTGAAAAACGACACTATTTTCTTTTAGAGCTACTGGATAGCCGAAATACTGTTTGCATCATTTAATAATTTTCCTGTTATTACTGTAAAGCTGCTTTGAAATATCTTTATCTGTATTGTATAAAGCACTATATAAATAAAGGTGACTTGACTTGATTAGTTTTATGGTTATTCTAACAGAATGTAATGACTTTTTAATCCTTAAATTTCACAAAAAATGTCACATTTCACCCTAAACTGAAAGAAAACCTTTTTTTTTTTTTTTTTTTTTTTTTTTTAATTAAGCCTTTTTTTTTTTACATTATTTTAAACACAGTTAAGCACACTTTCCCCACAAATTCTCATATTTTTTTTATTTTCGAGTCCATGATTATCATGGTGATTTTCATTACTGTGATATAATGATTTTTTTTAAATGATTTAAATAAGCACAAAAATACTACCATATTATAAAAATACTTTTTTTTGCATTAGGAAGGGATAATATTACAATTTGAAGGGAAAATGTGCATAATTTTCATGAAAATAATGCTACAAAAAACTTAATGGTCCTAAAGTAGGCTTTATTTCCTTTATGCAAAATTGATGATTGATTTTAAATTTTAGGGGATATGACTCTGCTATATTCTTTACAGATTTCATGAAATAAATCTGGTTACTAGCTTGTTTCCACCACTGAAAAAAATAAATAAAATAAAAACGGTAATTGCGACTTTTTATCTTACAATTATAAACTTGCAATTCAGATTTTTTTTTCTCACAATTGTGACTTTATTCCTCAGAATTGTGAGTTTATATCTTGGTTATATGCTAGGGATGCACCGATATGAAAATTTTGGCCGATAATGATAACATTAAAAATGAACATATATCAGCTGATACCGATATGGTAGCCGATATATCTATACCTCTTTGACCAAGCTCCTACGGTTTACATTTTTTTTAAATTTAAGATTAAGTATTTTATACATTCCATTCCAAAAAGACATGATTGTATATCCAAACAACAGATCCAAACAGTACCTGTCCTCGGGATAGGAGTTGTATTGGAAGAGATGGTAATGATACTGGAGGAGGTGGACGATGCTGCCATCTTTGTTGTGGCATTCACAGACTCTCTGTCCTGTGTCGTTGTGCCGTCTTTGACCAAGGTTTCACGGGTTACTGTTTTTTTCACTTTAAGATTAAATATATTATGCATTACATTCCAAAAAGACATGATTGTATATCCAAACAACAGATCCAAACAGTACCTGTCCTCGGGGTGGGAGTTGTATTGGAAGAGATGGTAATGATACTGGAGGAGGTGGACGATGCTGCCATCTTTGTTGTGGCATTCACAGACTCTCTGTCCTGTGTCGTTGTGCCGTCTTTGACCAAGGTCTCACGGGTTACTATTTTTTTCACTTTAAGATTAAATATATTATACATTACATTCCAAAAAGACATGATTGTATATCCAAACAACAGATCCAAACAGTACCTGTCCTCGGGGTGGGAGTTGTATTGGAAGAGATGGTAATGATACTGGAGGAGGTGGACGATGCTGCAATCTTTGTTGTGGCATACACACACTTTCTGTCCTGTGTCGCTGTGCCCTCTATGAGCGTTATCATTCCCAACTGAGCACAACTGTGGAAAAGGGCACAGAGAGAATGCATGAGACAAGAGCAACTCAGTCTTTTCATGTTGATTTAATACTGTGTGCTTGTAAGGCACCACTGGTTTAATATCCCAGATATCCACTAAATAATATGGAAATAACTGTTTGCTTTTGTTAACCTTAACCTTCCCAGATAGAATGTTCAGAATTCTAAACATAACCATATATTCAAAACCATGTATTCCAGAATTCAAAATTTAACCAGTGCTGATATCACTGTAATTTGCATACTGAATTGTGATTGGCCTTATCTTCCTTGCATACATTATCCATTTATAGCTGTCTGTACACTTCTCTGATGCGGTACTTTACAGTTACAATGCACTGTAGTATAACAGACCGAATGCTGAAGTTGCATTGTAAAGAAAAAGCAGCAAACAGAAACCTCAAAGATATAAAATGTGTGAGAGAGATAGAGAAAGTGAGTGAGAAAAAAAACTCTATAGAGATAGAGATAGATAGAAAAATGAAAGAGAGTGAAACTAGGTGACTCTTCATCTTACTTTCAAATGAATTTCTGCTGCGTTCATTCTCTTTAAATTGTTAAATCACACATTTACACAAAGCATGCCTATTAAAATGTTTGAGCATTTTGGTCCTCTAAAATACTTGTTGCCACAGTGCTAGTTTAATGAAGGTCAAAAAAGCCCATCACCAAGATATTCTGGCCCCTATATGGATTGAGTAGCAGACCCATGGTGGGACAGCACATGAATGTTCTGATATGTATGAATATTACTCACTCTTTATGAGGCTTGCAGGCTGGGTCCAGAGAGGGTTTGCTGGAGAATGTGCCCGTCTTACAGGGAACACATGGTTTATGGCAGTATGTTTTATAATTGTTGCCTTCCGTACAGTAGAAACCTGGTTTGCAGTGGCACACCCGATTGAGTTCCTGAGTGCATGGAGTAACTTCCACCTGATTTTTATCCTCTGTTTCCACCCAAAAATACAAAGACATACAGAGACAATAATTCTACTAAAACATACAAACATCTTATAGTTTTTTTTTTTTTTTAATTAGTATGACAAACTTTCAATTTGAAGTGTACTTTTCACATTACGCTTGACCCAGGTTAGGGACAATTCACACAGAAAGCGCTTTTGCATTCCACTGTTCTGCTTTTCTGTTGTTTTTCTATGTAAACATGCATCATAGACAGACGCCTTTGGTTGCTGCATTCGCACATTTATTGCAATACAGTGCGTAACACAAATGCAATAGAATGTCATAAAAAGATGACAACATAAGTTATATGTTCTGTTCTATCTTCATGCAGCAGATATTCTCTGGCTCTGAAGGATCTTACAACAGTTCCCACATGAGTGATTTATAGAGTATCATGACAGAACATGCTAATCGATGACTTGAAGATAGTTAACTCCACATCAGCTACATAAATTCATCAACTAACCATTCAGAAACGTCCTGTTGCATTCTACATGTTGTCACTTCTTCATGAGTCTCTCCATCATTGTCAGGCTGAACAGTTTCTGACATTTTTTTTTAGTGCGTGTCTGCGTGAGGTAATCGGAGCTGCTAACACAAGCTCTTGAAGCTCCGCCCTCTTCTTGAAAGTTGGCCGGTAGCAGCTGCTCATTTGCATTTAAAGGTACGCAAAAGGTTTACCCTCAAAAAGTGACAATTTTAACATGCTATAAAAAATTATCTGTATTTTGAGCTAAAACTTCACATACACACTCTGGCGACATCAGACTATTTTACATCTTGTAAAAAGGGGCATTATAGGACCCCTTTAAATATACGCATAAACATGTAAACATGTAAACATGTCGGCGATGCGTTGTTTATGCATTGTTTGCGCGTTGTTTACACATGAAATACCGTTGTGTACTGGCACGCAAATAATGCACAGCAAACGTGTTGTTTACGTATGAAAATTTGCATATATTTGAACTGTCTGGCGGTCCATAAATGCAAGACATGGCGTTCTAAAAATGTGGCGCTCAAGTTAAAAAAAAAAGTGTTTCTAGATGTTGTGTTTTGTTTATCTCACTGCTCTGCGTGTCGCATTTTACAACTTAAAAACATAACCTTGGAGTACTGAGATCATTAACACAGAACGCTTTTTACATTGACAAACGTGAGACATAAGCAGTGAAATGGATAAAAACGCAAGGTCTCGATAGGTGTTTTTGAACTTAACCTGCAATTCTGACTTTATATCTCGCAATTCTGACTTTATCTCGCAATTCTGACTTTATCTCGCAATTCTGACTTTATATCTCACAATTCTGACTTTATATCTCTCAATTCTGACTTTATATCACACAATTCTGACTTTATATCTCACAATTCTGACTTTATATCACACAATTCTGACTTTATATCTCACAATTCTGACTTTATATCTCACAATTCTGACTTTATATCACACAATTCTGACTTTATATATCACAATTCTGACTTTATATCTCGCAATTCTGACTTGATATCATGCAATTCTGACTTTATCTCGCAATTCTGACTTTATCTCGCAATTCTGACTTTATATCTCGCAATTCTGACTTTATATCTCACAATTCTGACTTTATATCTCTCAATTCTGACTTTATATCACACAATTCTGACTTTATATCTCACAATTCTGACTTTATATCTCGCAATTCTGACTTGATATCACGCAATTCTGACTTTATCTCGCAATTCTGACTTTATATCTCGCAATTCTGACTTTATATCTCTCAATTCTGACTTTATATCACACAATTCTGACTTTATATCTCACAATTCTGACTTTATATCTCGCAATTCTGACTTGATATCACGCAATTCTGACTTTATATCACACAATTCTGACTTTATATCTCGCAATTCTGACTTTATATCACACAATTCTGACTTTATATCTCTCAATTCTGACTTTATATCACACAATTCTGACTTTATATCTCGCAATTCTGACTTTATATCTCGCAATTCTGACTTGATATCACGCAATTCTGACTTTATATCACACAATTCTGACTTTATATCTCGCAATTCTGACTTTATATCACACAATTCTGACTTTATATCTCTCAATTCTGACTTTATATCACACAATTCTGACTTTATATCTCACAATTCTGACTTTATCTCGCAATTCTGACTTGATATCACGCAATTCTGACTTTATATCACACAATTCTGACTTTATATCTCGCAATTCTGACTTTATATCACACAATTCTGACTTTATATCTCGCAATTCTGACTTTATATCTCACAATTCTGACTTTATATCTCGCAATTCTGACTTTATATCACACAATTCTGACTTTATATCTCACAATTCTGACTTTATATCACACAATTCTGACTTTATATCACACAATTCTGACTTTATATCTCGCAATTCTGACTTGATATCACGCAATTCTGACTTTATATCACGCAATTCTGACTTTATATCTCGCAATTCTGACTTGATATCACGCAATTCTGACTTTATATCACACAATTCTGACTTTATATCTCGCAATTCTGACTTTATATCACACAATTCTGACTTTATATCTCTCAATTCTGACTTTATATCACACAATTCTGACTTGATATCACGCAATTCTGACTTTATATCACACAATTCTGACTTTATATCTCGCAATTCTGACTTGATATCACGCAATTCTGACTTTATATCACGCAATTCTGACTTTATATCTCGCAATTCTGACTTGATATCACGCAATTCTGACTTTATATCTCACAATTCTGACTTTATATCTCGCAATTCTGACTTGATATCACGCAATTCTGACTTTATATCACACAATTCTGACTTTATATCTCGCAATTCTGACTTTATATCACACAATTCTGACTTTATATCTCTCAATTCTGACTTTATATCTCACAATTCTGACTTTATATCACACAATTCTGACTTTATATCTCGCAATTCTGACTTTATATCACACAATTCTGACTTTATATCTCGCAATTCTGACTTTATATCTCACAATTCTGACTTTATATCTCGCAATTCTGACTTTATATCACACAATTCTGACTTTATATCTCACAATTCTGACTTTATATCACACAATTCTGACTTTATATATCACAATTCTGACTTTATATCTCGCAATTCTGACTTGATATCACGCAATTCTGACTTTATCTCGCAATTCTGACTTTATCTCGCAATTCTGACTTTATATCTCTCAATTCTGACTTTATATCACACAATTCTGACTTTATATCTCACAATTCTGACTTTATATCTCGCAATTCTGACTTGATATCACGCAATTCTGACTTTATCTCGCAATTCTGACTTTATATCTCGCAATTCTGACTTTATATCTCTCAATTCTGACTTTATATCACACAATTCTGACTTTATATCTCACAATTCTGACTTTATATCTCGCAATTCTGACTTGATATCACGCAATTCTGACTTTATATCTCACAATTCTGACTTTATATCTCGCAATTCTGACTTGATATCACGCAATTCTGACTTTATATCACACAATTCTGACTTTATATCTCGCAATTCTGACTTTATATCACACAATTCTGACTTTATATCACACAATTCTGACTTTATATCTCGCAATTCTGACTTTATCTCACAATTCTCGCAATTCTGACTTTTTTATTAGAATTGCGAGATGTAAACTCACAATTGTGAGCTAAAAAGTCGCAATTATCTTTTAAAATGTTTTATTCTGTGGCGGAAACAAGCTTTCATACATTCCAGACTATTCCCCTCCTGAAAACTTCCTTAATGTCCTTAGTGACATCATCCAAAATAAAATGTTGTTCAGAGGCAGAGGAAGTTATTACACATTGCTGAAAGATTACCTTTTTTTATGTAATAATGCACACTGATGAGTCGCACACAGGAACGTGTATGAAGCAAGTAAATAAAGGATAAAGGAAAAATGGCACTTTGTTAATCATTTCAAAGCTTACTAGCATTTAAATGCTGGGAAATGTCATGAAATCACTAACCAGAACAAATTGTAGTGCACCATTCACATGTCTGGATTCCCTGTCTGAGATCCCGGTAACAATTACTGTCACACTCACAGTGGGGTTTGTTATAACCTACATAAGAAACAGAACACGAACAACACAGACATCAAAAGTAATCTTCATGTGATACAGCTCTGCTGGAAGTGCAAGAGTAAAAGCACATTATGCAGCATGATTACAAGAGTTTTGAAGTGACTGGCAGCAGGTTTCTAAGCACACACTCATACACAAATTACAGTTACAGACATTCTGAAACTTGAGGGAAAAGCATTCAGTTAAAGGCTGAGTAAACTCGCTATAGTCAATTTGCACAAGTTTATTGTGACAGAGAGTGCAAGCTTTTTTGATCAATCTAAAAACATGGGAGATGATCTGCTGATGCTTGTTAATGCCAGTTAGGGACAGTTTTAAACAACACATCTGTCACTTTAAACCTACAGCATGACACTAGATTTTTCAATTTCACAAGTTAACACGAGTATTGCAAAACATTATGACTATTCCAAATAGTGATCCAAATAGGTGTTCGGAATAGTTGCTATAGGTGTTTTTTACTACCCAAGTTGAAAGAGTCAAGAGTTGGCTATATATATTCTAGTCTTTAGGTACATACAGTAGGCAGGCAAAAAAAGTCTGGCCACTTAAACTAAGAGCACACTTCTCCTCAAGCTGCACGATTTAAGGTATTTCTCTCATTGGTCTAGTGATGCTTGCCTCAAAATACACCACTAATTGTAGCATGAGACTTATGCAATACAAAATTACAAGAAGCTAAACGGAAAGGATGAGCAAGTAACCACAGTTTTCACTATAAAAGGACATGCTTATGCTATATGGATGTTGTCTAGAGTGTAATTTTAGACATTTAGACATTACACATTAAAAGTAATGGTTACAGAGTGGTGTGGTACTAATTTTGAGGCGAGAAACTACATATATATAGCTATATAGATATATATAGCTCATATAGCTCACTGGCTACTAGTTAGTTTGTTAATCATTAAAATATTGTTCATACACTCTTAAAAATAAAGTTTATTTCCTGGCATTGATAGTGAAGAACCTTTAAAATCCCTTTCCATTGCACAAAAGGTAATAATCAGATTATTATTCTTTTAAAGTCCCACTGAAGTGCCTTGAAACGCGCAGCGTTATTCAATGTGTTGGCGTAATTTCCACTGAAACAGGAAGACAGGGCGGGACATATCAAATAGCCCCTCCCCCTTTTTAAAATAACTAATAGCGTTTCGTTTATATCACAGGTCGGCCAGAGCCGTTGAGCTCGGTAAAGCCGCAGTTTCCTCCTAATCTCTAACCATTTCTCCTCCTAATCTCCTCCATATCACTTTAAAATAGCATTCTGTGCAGAACTCAAATGGGTCCAATACGTTTTGTGGTCTGCGCCGACTCGATCATATGATCCACTCTGTGCTATCGTGTCTCGACCGGAGCCGCGGTGGTTCACGTGACACTGACATGAAACCAGACTTCATTCGCCCCAATGGAAAGCATATTTACACTGTCTGAATCGTATATAGTGCTATATATAGTGCGCTATGTGCCATTCAAAAAATAGTAAATGTGTGAACAAGTGACCGATTTCAGCCGCAGCTTCAGCGTCTATTTATAATGTTGGGGCTTCAAATTCTAGAGAGCATTTGATTGGACAGAAAATCTGATGAGAATCTGAAGTGCAGAGTGATGTCATCAAAATCATTGATCCATATTGGCGGAAGTGAGAGACTAAGTTTTGAACGCTTATATCTTCTAACCGCGAATTTTGTCATTGTTTTAAACCACACTAGCTTATAGATAACAGTAAGGCTAACATATTCATACTAAAAGCCAAAAACTATGAGTGTATAAGCTGTTTTAAGACTCAAACTTGGTCAATCTTGTTAAAAAAAAACATAAGATCTATCTGTTTAAATGTTATTGACATCAGTCTTAGCCTTCAAAGGCCATGCACTTTTGTTTCCCACACTCTTTATCATGGCTTATTTTCTTCCAGTTATTTCAAGATAATAGCCTAAAGATATATCATGAGTGAGTAATGGACTGAGATCAGTCATTGCTGTTATAATGGTCATAGTTACACATAATAGTATAGGCAGATTGTGGATCATTCTTCAGAAACTGTATCTAATTCGACTCAGGGGAGTGTGTGACTCATGAAAGATGCTAAGGAGGGAGTGGTATAACTTACCATTGGCACATTTAGTTGGACAGCTGCTGTGTATACATGGAAAAAGCTGTAAAAGAAAAACAAATAAAACTGATTTATACATGGATAATATGAATGCTAATCATAAATATTGTCTACTTATATCAGGTGTCCCAAATCTGCATTTTTCTTTGGCCTTTAGATGCAGCAAACTAGGCTTACTACAGGGTTTAAACTTGAGTGTAAATGTGCAGTTGTTGCCAAGGTGATGATGACAGCAAACAAGCCTCTATGATAACATCAGGCAAAAAAAAAACAAAAAAACCTTTGGATACACATGAGCACTGCATATATAGTGAATGATAAGCTCTTGATCTAAATGTATTTTTGAAAAGAAGTAAAGGTTAAAAAAACACCTTTTGTTTTGACCAGTTTTAGGCTTGCATAATCAGTTCAAAAACTGGTAACATCACAGTAAGTTTGACCCCAAATGAACTAAGGTAGTAAGTGGGCGTGTGACACATTAAATAGAGGATATAGAGAAAAGTGCATGAACTATTCAATTTACTAGGAAGGGTGTGCAGTTTTAAAGGGTCATTTGATAACACAAACTATGTTTGTTTTGGAGGTTTGCCAACCTACTAGACAACCTTTATTGCAACATTTTACAGATGCTTTTAGTAAGAGTGTTTTAAAGTTAAAATCTATCATCAGATGAAAGCAAATGATCTGTGGAGGTGAAGATTGACATCTGATTTAATCAATTTGAAAACAAAGTTTTGTGTCGCAAAACAAGTACAGTCCACCTGTTGATGTTCTAGGAAAATTCTAGGAAAATGCCACTAGTTCTAGGAAAAATGTCATTGAAGGACAATCAAAATGGATGTTTTCATGCCACTCACTTAATTGCACAACAGAAGAACTGACAAATTCACAAATGCACGAAATCTGTTTTTGTCAAACTGCCTGAGAACAAAGAGATAAGGGACAGGTCACAAAATGGAAATTTCTCAACCTGAGAAACACCCACAGAAAAATTCTTATCAGGTTTGCTTCTGTGACCTGGTCACTACACAGAAAACCACACAAAATGTACACGGAAACAAGTCATGCAAAGCAAGCCAAGAAACGGCTGACCTTTGAGTGGGTTGGTTCTGCATTTGGGATCCCTATGTATCATCAAACCAACCAAACTGATTGTCCATTCTACCCAGGGTTCACTCAATGATCTGTTTTGAAAGATCCTCTTACAGAGGTTATTTTATCGTGTGATATTGTGGTGGAACTGTCATAACTCTAGGAGTAAAATGAGTAGCTATACAGATGAAGATTACCTGTAATTGGAAATTCTTTTGTGACTAAATTTTGAAGTGGTCAGTGTGCTGGAACTGAGAACCAGTGTTTCAACTCTTTCATTATGTTGACTTATTAAATATGCATACAAACTTAGTGTGAATATTTATTAATATACAAAAAACTTTTAACTAATTATCAAATGTCATTAAAGACCAAGATTGTCTGTGTCTCAAAACCATGCGAGCCGCATTTCCTGACGGCATTTTATTTGGACTTTAAACAATAAAACCCCCTCCTCTTAGCAGGAACCATTAAGACTGTAAATGTTTGTTTGAAGTTCTAAAAAAGTTGTTTTCTGAAGAACTAGAGAATTAAGAACTCCGTGGAATTTGAATAACAACTGTGGCATCAAACTGTAACATTTTCGCGCTAATTGGTACCTTTATTTTGAAGCTCACGTTTTACAGATGATTCTAAAACGGCAATAATAAAAGTCCCAACTATAATAAGCTAATATTATTGAAAAACGACTAGTCGAAAATCGAAAGGAAAGCCAAACTCACCAGATAAAACAGCAGAATAAAAGTGCTTCTGTTAGATGGTGAGGTAGATGGTGTCATGATCAACAGCAGATGCAGTTTCTGAGCGCTGCAGTAAATGTCATTCAGTTTAATGCCTTTATATTTGAGCGCGTGGGAGATCAGACCAATAGAAGCAGTGAGGAGGTGTCAACTGTTGTATGCCTATACATAGTAAGTCAGCATTTACACATTTTACAAGCTTTTTATTATGTGCATACCTTACCATTACACGTTTATTAAGATGAATTCAATAACGCTAGCACTTTATTTTACAGTCCTGTTTCCCATGTATACTATGCATTATTATAGTAATTGCAATAACTGGGTAATAACTAGGTACTAACCCTGAACCTACTCCTAAACCTAACCTGACCCTATATTACCCAGTACATTTTATTTTATTTAGGAAAGCACACTCTAAGTACACATAAGTGCATGCACTGTAAAATAAAGTGCAACCTTAATATCTTATATTAATGTGTTTAAGCATTAATTGTATAAACATTAAATTCAATACATGCAGTCAAATTCTGCACATAAGCAACATTTAGTAAATATTGTAACGTGCAATTAAGCTTTGCCAAATGTGCAGTTTAATTAGTGAATATAAAGTAAATTAATAAAACAGGAATGTGCATTTAAATGTGCATAATTGATAAATAACACATTTGTATTTACAACCTTGTGTATAGCTTACAAGATCACATAAAGCACTTAAATTCAAGTTTTACTGTACAGAGAACATTAAAAAGACTCGCCAGATGATGCTTTGGTAACACTTTATTTTGATGGTCCCCTTTGAACATTCTGTTAACATTCTGTATAAGTAACTTTGCCAACTACATGCCAACTTATTCTACTAACCCGAACCCTACCAGACTTGCTTACACAAAGTGAAACCGATGCTTTTTTTTTAAGCTACAGATGAAAACAGAAATTACTGTTACACTTGATGTTCCAGTTCATTTCTTTATTTGAAATTTAGAACAAAACAAGCAAACATCACCACCATGTTAGAAGTGATTCACACAAATGATTCATGTTTGTTCATTATTACACATACAAAAAAAGCAACTTTTACAGAAGCACTCATTTCAGGAAATCCACTGGACGCAGACACATTCATGTGTAGCTCCATCACTTCTGCAGTGATGTCAGCAAAGTGTGTGATGTCGGCTGTGGGGTTCTGGCCTTTTTGTGTCTAAATGCTGAAAGGCATACCGTGGCAAACGAGACACGTTTTGAAGCCGGTGTCTTGATGCGTTGGGCGGGGATGAATCCTAAAAAGATGATTAAAAGTGATTAAAAGTTGGCAAAAATATTGAGCTGACACAAGTCATCCAAGATAAATAGCCATGTTATTCTTAAAGGTGCAATATGTAGGATTTTTGCAGTAAAATATCCAAAAACCACTAGGCCAGTGTTATATATTTTGTTCAATTGAGTACTTACAATATCCCAAATGTTTTCAACTTTGTAAATCGTGAGAAAATTGCGATTTTAACCAAGGAACCGGGACGTGTGAGGGAGTCGCCTGTCAATGACATCATATCCGCGTTACCCTCGGTTTCCACTTTTACTGCTGTAGAAACCATGGCAACAGACGTGGACAACTGCATAACGTCTCGCGGCACGCTGTTGTATTTTCGTTCAAACATTATGGACCATGGCAAGCAGACTTTGGAACAAAATGAGAAATCAAAAGAGGACCAGTATCGATGTGGCGTTTTCGAGATGGCGAGAGCTTCGCAACAAACTTCGACTTCACAGAGATGCCGTTCTTGCATGTGCTTTATTAGACAGGTGAGCAAATGTACATAAAACTAATCAATGTTATGTAGCTCAACACGATGAAATATTAAATAGTTGATGAAATAGATGAAATAGTTCGGTAGAATGAAATGTCCTCATTTCTTTATATCCCCCGGGACTCGCGTGTGGCGCTGATATCTGTCTCTTATTAGTAATCGCGCCCTGCTTCATACCACAGTCATGTTAAAAAACATGAATGCGTTCACTCATCCAGAAACATTATTTCCCCATAAACTTTATTAGATCCATCGCTATGACGACAAGTTCCATGCTCATTCACTGCGTCATCAATCTACGCCTTTGTTATTGTTTTTAAAGAGGTTGGCGACCCCTAGCAGCGAAAAAATACATATTGTAGCTTTAATCTACAAATAACTTTCTTCCAGTTTCTTCTACACTAGCATGTGTACGCAGATGTGATATTAGAAGACTGAATGAAAACAAACATTACAGATTTGACAAACATCATTTCCGATGCATCTGCAAAACAAATGTGACTACATGTTTTTGCACAAACATTTTAGTCATTGGCCATTCAAAGGAAAACAGTCAGATTTCTAAATAAGTTGAGATGGGTTTCTTTCTTTCAGGGTTTCCCAGGAAATTGCATTTGGTTTTCTCTCCATTGACTGACTGTAAAGTAAACCTGATATAGATTATCTGATCTGCATTATGCCTGAAGCATGAAAATTGCAAATTGATAAAAAAAAAACGGTTGTAGCTATTAAAGGGGACTTATTATGCAAAATTCACTTTAATAAGGTGTTTGAACACAGATGTGTCTCCACGGTGCGTGTAAATAACCAGCCTATAATGGTAAAAATCCACCCACTCCTTTTTTATAATCCCCATAAATAGTCTCTCTCAACGAGCGGTTCCAGATTTCCCCTACTCTCACGTAAGCCCCGCCCCATGACTGCTGACGATCTGGCCTATTAGCATAGATCCCACCCAAAAACATTACAAATGTTCTGTTATTGGATGTACCAACGCACATATGAGTCTCCATAGACTCTCTGCATCTGAGCCACTGAGGACACCGTGATTAAATTTCATTTATGAAGCAAATCCGCCGAAGTAAGTCGGTAAAGTGTTATATATTTGCGCAAATCATTTTACGCCGGACTGCTTCACAAACGAGGGTCAGTTCAATGCTGGGTTTCAGAAAGTTGTTTCTGAAAGATTTTTTAGATTAACATGACGGTACATGCTAGTCAATGAGCTGAATCAATTTAACTCCACAATGACTAAATAAATGTATCCACTAACCATTCAGAAACGCCCAGCTGCATTCTAAAAGTAACTTCTTCCTAAATCTCTCCATCAGTGTCCGACTCTGGTTCGAACATGTAAGGCTGAACACGCTACTGACAATTTCTGACATTTTGGCTGCGTGAGATTCTCCAGTTGTTGTTGTTGTTGATTATCCAAAGCGCAAGCTGTTAAAGCTCCGCCCTCTTCTAGAAAGTGGCCGGGAGCAGCAGCTCATTTGCATTTAAAGGGACACACACAAAAACGGCGTGCACACACCTAAACGGGCAAATTTGATAAGCTATAATAAATGATCTGTGGGGTATTTTAAACTGAAACTTCACAGACATATACTGGGAACACCAGAGAATTGAAATGCAATTAATAATGAACAAATTGACAACTATAAATATGTAGTCGCAATGGTTGCTTAACATTATAGGGGAGGAGCACCGTCCAGCTGTTGAACTGTCTCACCAGTTTATTGTCAGACCAGTCTCTCGTGGCCGCTGGTTTTGCCATTGAGTCCCGAAGATCCAGACTGTTCATCTGAGATCCAGAGTTAAGGGTGGGATTGGACCAGCCGGACAAACAGTGCTGTAAAATTCATATGTGCATGAGAATAAATGTTTAGCAGATGTTCATAATCATCATCATGATGTAGTCATTGGGATACAAAAATGATCAAACACTAAAGAATGTGAATTATCCATTACCAAAGCTGATACATTACCAAAGCTGATACATTACCAAAGCTGGTACATTATTGACCAATAGCGATGATCTCAAAAGCCAAATATCAACCATAAAATAGCTTTGGTCGGGATACACAGTACCTGTCAAAAGTTTGGAAAGACTACACATTTTTAATGTTTTTGAAAGAAGTCTCATAAGGCTGAATTTAAACAAAAATACAATAAAAACAGTGATATTGTAAAAATGTTATTACAATTAAAAAATTGTTTGCTATTTTAATACATTAAGAAATGTAATTTATTCCTGTGAATTTTCAGCATCATTACTCCAGTCTTTAGTCACATGATCCTTCAGAAATCATTCTAATATGCTGATTTGATGCTCAAGAAACATCTCTGATTATTATTATTATTATCAATGTTAAAAAAAAACTGGTTTTTGCTGCATAACATTTTTGTGGAAACAATGATACCATTCAAACATTTGTGGTAAGATTAAAAAAAAGAGAGAGAAATTAATACTTGTATTCATCAAGGATTCATTAAACTGATCAAAAGTGACAGTGAAGACATTTATAATATTACAAAAGATTTCTATTTAATAAATGCTTTAATACATTTAATAAATAAATGTAATACATGCTATTCATTGAACTTTCTGTTCAAAGAATCCTGAAAAATGTATTACCATTTCCACAAAAATATGAAGTAGCACAACTGTTTCCAGCATTGATAATAACAATCAGAAATGTTTCTTGAGCTGCAAATCATCATATTAGAATGATTTCTGAAGGATCATGTGACACTGAAGACTGGAGTAATGATAAAGATCACAGGAATAAATTACATTTCTTAATGTATTAAAATAGCAAACAATTTTTTAATTGTAATAACATTTTTACAATATCACTGTTTTTATTGTATTTTTGTTTAAATAAATTCAGCCTTATGAGACTTCTTTCAAAAACATAAAAAATGTGTAGTCTTTCCAAACTTTTGACAGGTACGGTGTATCACGACCAAAGCTATTTTATGGTTGATATTTGGCTTTTGAGATCATCGCTATTGGTCAATAATGTACCAGCTTTGGTAATGTATCAGCTTTGGTAATGAATAAATTACATTTTACAGTATATTCAAATAGAAAACAGTTATTTTAATTTCTAATACTATTTCACACTATTACTAATTTTACTGTATTTTTGAAGAAATAAATGCAGCCTTGGTGAGAAGAAAAAAAAATTACAAATTTGTAATGTTTCCAAACTTTGGCATGTACTGCATGTACTGTATATATATATATATATATATATATAAAATCAGTTAATAGCGATTTCCCAAAATGAAACTCACCGAGGGCAAACTCAGACTGTCAGAGGAATCAAAACTGCAGCGGCGATGGGCTTTGTATTGGTGTGCTGGCAGCAGAGTTGAGCGAGGAATACTGACCCTGAAACAAACGCAGAGAGAAGGTCAGACACTGATACTCATTCACAGAGTAATATGAATATTCATATATTCAACTGCACATTAAATTATGTCTATCATTGTTTTTGGGCGGGGTGTCTTTGTCTTGAATTCGGATCCAAAAGGGGAAAAAAAACCCATTAAAATTTGAATCACTAAAGCAAACATTTTGTTTGGAATGGTATAAACAACATTATTTACAAACATTATTTTTCTAAAAAAAAAAAATGCCATACGCATTTCTCTTTTTCATCATCTTGTCATTGACCCTTTAAAACAATTTAACTAAACCACTATTGACTATTCTAAACTATTTTAGATTTTTGTATAAAACACACTACTGTTCAAAAGTTTGGGGGCGGGGTGATTTTTTTAATGTTTTTAAAAGAAGTCTCTTCTACTCACCAAGGCTGCATTAATGTGATCCAAAATACAGTAAAAACAGTAATATTGTGAAATATTATTACCATTTAAAATAAGTTTTCTATCTGAATAACTTTTAAAATGTAATTTATTTCTGTGATCAAAGCTGAATTTTCAGCATCATTACTCCAGTCTTCAGTGTCACATGATCCTTCAGAAATCATTCTAATATGCTGATTTGCTGCTCAAGAAACATTTCTGATGATTATCAATGTTGAAATCAGTTGTGCTGCGTCATATTTTTGTGGAAACCGGATTCTTTGATGAGTAGAAAGTTCAAAAGAACAGCATTTATTTGATGTTGAAATCTTTTGTAACATTATGAATGTCTTTACTGTCACTTTTGATCACCTTGCTATTGACCCCAAACTTTTTAACGGCAGTGTATGAATAAGTGGGCACTAACAAAACAGTTTATGAATTTAAAAAATGTTTGCATAGCAAGAACTTTGCAGTGTTCACCTGATTAAAGCAGGCTCTGCTTCAGTATGAGAGTGTTCAGATTTGGGCATCTTGCACACTGGACAGGCGGCCTGGGCATCCAGCGGAACCGCAAACAGTCGACTGTTTATTCTATAGCAGAACGTGCCTGTGATGGACCAAAGGCCAAATGGAAAATGGAAACTTCAATTTTCTGGTACCTTCATGACGTGCCAAAGCGATGTTATGCAAACAAAATCAGCAGATCTCTTACACTGATGCTTATCTGCAGGTGGCTGCAACTCCTTGCCATCAAGTGTGGAAGATGCAAGATCAGCAACAGATGGAAGTCTGAAAAAAAAAAAAAAAACAGCATTTACATGATCAAAACATCGACTTGTGATGTCTCAGAATTATGCAACAAAAGCCTGTGTTACAGTCATTTTACCATGGTTAAGCGAGTGCTAGACATCTAACCTTCTTTGGATTATACAATAAATCACTATTGGGTATCACTGTCTAACAGATGACAGAATCTGAAGTTTCACAGAGAGAGACAGACCCTGATAACAAGTTGTGGACGCACTCATCTCGGTTGACCTGACGGAAGCTGCGGAGCTCGCTGAAGAACTGCTCAGAGCGATCGGCAAGAGAGCTCTCAGCGTCCAGAAGGCCTACAAACAAATTAAACGTTACCTTCACTGGTTTCCAAACAGCACCTGCACGGAAAACTGAAACTAATCATTTATACGTTATTCAAATAACTTACCTGCTATCCAATCATAGCCCAGTAAAGGCTGTATGTGTCTTTCTGATACAGTATCCAGCCCAGCAGTTGTTGCGCTGTCAGTCTCTCTCTGCAGTCCCAAGAAAAGGAAAGGAAAAAAAAAAAATACACATCTGGTACTTTTGAAATTAAAACACTCTAAACTGTAGCAGGTGGGGATTTCTTTCTTTGTAGGTGCATTTTCACTTCTTTAGAAATCATTATAAAACCACCAGATCTCCATTAGATTAAGTAAGCCGTTTTTTCCTCTCTGCTGTACGCTGGTTACGTGGCACCATCTAGCTTGACCTGGGCTTCATCAGCTGACCATGTTTTAAGAGTGTAGAATTTAGTAGGGATGCTAGGGATATGTCCCAACCAATATCCAGCAACTAAAATATATTTATATGTAACTAACCACTGTTGTTGTCATTTTAGCCACATCTGAAATGGGTCATACCATTGACATTACCCGAGAAGTCAAAGTAAATACGTGAGAAAACTGTGCTCTTTCAAGGATGTGCTTTTAGTGCATGAAACAGCCTATGTGCACAGTTCAGTTGAATGAT